>JAOXJP010210295.1:0-11889 GCA_025762735.1 Platanus orientalis
ATATATATATATATATATTGGTAAGGAGCATGGCTCCAATCAATCATTCATTAAAATAGACTGTTGGTTTCTTGATTCAGAATCAAGAATCGCTGCTAAAATCGACCAAAATAGAAAAAGGCCCCGATTGGAGCCATGAGTCAACATAGCAAGATTAAACAGAAAAGGATCCATTAGTCTTGAATATTCACTCCTTACGATCCTCCGTCCTCTTCCGAACTACCCACATGATACCTATCAAGATAAGAGAGGTGCTCAATGGTGGGGAATCAAATTCCCAATCATTAAGGGGACGTCTTAAAATTCAAAACGCACGCAACTCCAGACAGCAATCTATGCATATGCTCAAGCACAATGCCCTCACGAAGGAGGGCCAGTCTATAAATATCAGGGAAATCCACACGAAGGGAAGGGCCTCACTAAGCCTCATCTCCAGGTCTATACGTTTTCAATTCATTGTTTTTTCAATATCAATATTTACCAGAAATGTTATAAGAAGATGCCACCGTTATTACTTATTACACCTTTAGAAATGCAACACTCAAGAAACTAGAAATGTCTTCATCTTTATTGGGTTGTATATTAATTTAATTGGACCTGGGAGTCCTATTTTCACTTACTCGTTTAGGTTTCTAAATTTTAATAGAAATCCTTTGAACTTTGCCAAATTACAAGAATACTCATCAATACATTGTAATTAAACCCCTAAATTAGGGAATACAAAAGTCCTTTTCCTATAGAAAATTGTGAATTAGTTTTTTCGTTAAACAATATCTCATGTAAGCTATTGGAAATAGATGTTAATCACTATCAAGGAACCTCATGTCATTTGATTGAACTCGTCAAAACATTTTAGTATAGTTACATTATATATTAAATTGAGAATATTTTTTATAAAATTAATTTACCAAAATACCACAACCCTAATTTCTTGATTCTAATCTATAATAGGGACCCTCTAAGATGTTGAGTATCTGTCTATCCACCTGCCACATATATAATCAAACATAACAAAACATATCCTCTGATCTGGCGTCATCATATCATTTGGTATTTTTATAGTTACACAGGTAATACTTGATAAAATTGAGACCTCTTAGTTCTAGGCACAATTTGTGTCCTTTTTAATGATCTACCCTTCATTGAATGTATATTTTTATGTACATTGCATGCTTACTAGAGTTTACTCAAACATAATTGAATATGGTGCAAATCTTCATCATTAAATGAAAATATTTTTGGTTGATAAGAATGCTAGAAAGTCAATTCTATAATCACATACATGATTTCTTTTGTCATTAATTAAAGACCTTAAATCATCATTATATATGACATGTTACAATACTCTAGACACAATCAATAATGCATGTGCAACAAAAAACAATTGTTCCATAAACGAAGTAAAGTTATATAAAAAAATATGAAAAACGAACATAAGAGGTGCTTTGTTAACCAATTGCTAACCATCAAGTAATCAACAACATAACACCCCTTGGTTTTGCGATGAAACAATGCCCAATTATGAAAATAGTTCTTACAAAAATAGCAGTGACACAAACATTTGGGTCCCTTTCATACTTGGACAATTTTGTTATTAATGAGTTGTAAAACGATAAGAAACATAGGAAATGCAACGGTTAACCAAGCCATCATGAATGAGGTCTGCCTTCGCTTCCTCTCCGGCAGCCCCTAGAGCTACAAGCAAGGGTAACAAGTGATCGACCTGTGGATGTGCCATCTCTATATGTGGTGCCTTCTTGAAATGCATTACATCTTCATATCTGTCATGCCAAGTCTTTTATTTTGTACATCACTTGCTTTACACAATTATCATATATTAAAATGTAAAAATCATATTCTTAGGATTTGATTTGGGATGTATGGGTTATCAATGGGCAGGGGAGCGCATAGTTTTTGTGGCCCTTCTGCGACAAGGTTTGCAAAACACCCTTTCACTGGTCGAACTGCTGAATGGAGTATGGATATGGCCCAACTGGCTTGGGCCTGAGTCCATCCCAGCCCCAAGTTCAACTTGTCCAACCTGCCTATTCTTTGGAACGGTCAAGTCTGGCTTCGGGCCAGCCCGGCCCCCAGTTGACAACCCTATCTAAACTTCAGTACCAAAATAGGGAAGACCATGGGGCTAAATTGTCTGGGCGGGCTGATTAAAGTGGTTCTTTCTATGGTTAAATGATACTTTTCTGGAGACGAATTGAATCTCTAAAATAAAGGAATTTTTATAAAGTATTGTAATTACCTTCCATTAAGGAGAGACTCTTTGAGCCATGCGTCGAACTCTAGAGCCCACGAATAAACTGGACCGCCATCGCGACTAATGAAAGCATCATTGTTTGTGGTAGCCCCTGACCCTATTATAAGAACCCCTTCCTCCCTCAAAGAGGCCAATGCTTTTCCAATGTTGTAGTGATGAGCTCCATCCATATTGGGCTGAATGGAAAGTAGACACACAGGTATGTCGGCTTCTGGATACATGAGCAGTAGTGGGAACCAAGCAGAATGGTCAAGCCCTCGAGTACAATCTTCCTTCACCTTATCGAACCCAGACTTGGTCAGCAGCTCCTTCACCCTCATTGCCAATTTTGGTGCACCTGGTGCGGGGTACTTGACCTGGCATTAAAGGTTATGTGAATTATTTCATAAGATTTATATCATCATCATGCATGTTGCTGGGGTAAAAGGTTTCATAGGTGGGTTCATGACCTCTTCACTGAGTGGCCCCTCTGCTAGCCATTGTCAATTTTGCCACCTCTGAATTAGCCATGTGTTGAGTACTTTTATCCATGTGAGATGTGTGCTGGACTCTCTTAACCTTTGTTACTGACACTAGCCGTTGGAATTTTAAAATTTCAATCTACATCTTATCCACAAAAGAGGGCTTTCTTTT
Organism: Platanus orientalis; assembly: GCA_025762735.1. Lineage (NCBI taxonomy): Eukaryota > Viridiplantae > Streptophyta > Magnoliopsida > Proteales > Platanaceae > Platanus > Platanus orientalis. The sequence continues at coordinate 2,906 of JAOXJP010210295.1, forward strand.
GCGGTGTGTGAAGAGGGTGACCTGGTGGAACCTATGGGGCTGTCTATTATAATTATCATAATCTCAAACTAGTAATACGATGGTTTACCAAGCAGCCAAGTATAGATTGTACATTTAAAAATTGACGGTAACCCAGGCTCCACACGTGTCATAACCACGAAGGTAAAAGGTCTCTACTTTCCGAGGCTGCATCTAATGTAGAACCAGGCCCAGGGCACCCAAGATCCTTTATTGCAGCTTATAGTGTTGCATACACCTGCAGCGCGCATGTCAAATAAGTGAATCACCCACTCAAATTTGATTTTTTTTTTGGTGTATGTGTCGTACTATAGACGCATGAAACACGATTGGGACACTTTTAAGTGCAGGAGAAGATCCGAAGTGGGCCCGGGGACTTCATAGGTTTGGACCTCACAACTGATATGAGGAACTTTAAACAGCACACTAAGTATTTGGCACGAATGCGTCCAATTAAAAGTTCTACACGATTAGGTCCTGGTTCTGACAGTTATAATTTTAGGACTTGTTTGCATATTTTAGAGCATCCATCCAAAACATACTATTATTTTTTTGGCAGGGGTACCCACCTCACTTGCGAGTACCCATAGTTTTGAAAACCGTATCGGGTCGGATGGTCCAACCCAGTTGAACCTGAACCGGCACCCTAAACAGTTCTGTAAAAGCTCAAAACCATAATCTGTCAAAACCGCATAAAACCGATAAAACTGAACAAAACCGATGAAAACTAGCCAGTTTTTTTATGAACACGGTTAATATAACCAACCGGTTTTTTATAGCAAATTTAAGAAGAAGAAATTATAAATGTGCCTTTCTAAATTCCAATTCCACTTTCTATGAATTGTTCTTATTTTTGGTATTTTATTACATTTGTTGGTATGTCTAAAAATTAAAAACCCAGTCATAAGCCTTCTACTGCATTATGATATATATATTTTGGTATGTTATTACATTTTACTTATATGAAGCAAACCACGGTTAGACCATGTAAACCATTGGTCAAACCCAGTGGACCTCAACCGTCCACCTTACTAGTTCAATGGCCGGTCCAGTTCTCAAAACTATGCAAATACCCTACTAAATCACAACGGTTTTGAGCTGTGATTGCATTTAAATCAGATTTCTTGTAGCTTCTAACCTTGCAGCGACCTTGAAGCACTAGGCACCGCATGACATGTGGAGAAAAAGTGAAAAACACTACATCTTGTGAATTTGGTGCTGGATGTTTTCAACTTTTTGCCATGTGTCATCAAGCACCCCTGGTGCTTCAAGGTTGCTACAAGGTTCAACGCTGTAGGAAATCCGCTCTAGATTGCATTCACTTGAGCTCTCCTCACACTGTTGTATAAGAATACTCTACTTCATCCAATTAATACTTATTCCTTTATGATTCTTTTCTTTTCTTCTTCTTTGTTTTCTTCCTCTGGCCACTTGGGTGTACATCTCATCACCTTGGCTTTGGTGCATAAGGAGCAGGAAGGATTGTGTTCGCTTCCCTTAAAAACGCTAACCTCCGTTGGGCGTCAGGGGGCGGATACATCAGTGCTGAAAGAGGTGCAAAAAGCACTAGGCTTGACACATTAGTCTTGAAAAAGTGATTTTACACTTTTTGGGGTATTTTTTTACTTTTCAAGACTGATATGTCTAACTCAGGTGCATTTAGCACCTCTTTCCCACCTGGGCTTTCGTACTTATTAGCTGGGACATCTCATTGACAGCCACACAAAATGGGACTTGGGCTAAGCCAAGGAGAACGAGAACAGGCAACTCCACTGTTGGTATAGCGGAAACAGCCCTAAAATTCTACGTGATGGGATACTGACCTAAACCATTCATGATCTAAACAATAAATAATAAAATAGCACCAAAAAAAAAAAAAAAAAATCAACAAGCACACAAGACAATAATTTTTACATTGGTGATGTGCCTACATCCACGGGATAATGAAATCTTTCTTCACTATGAGAATGCAAAATCCATATAAAGAAGTGCATTTTTCTATTCCCAAAACTCACACCTTCTCCCCAAAACCTAAAACCCACACCTTTTTCACTCTGATACACTCTCAAACCCTTGAAGAAAACCCCTACAAGAACCCTTGTGGCTGCTCATTCCACTCTCTCCCCACTTTCTAATTTTATTAGGGTTTTGATCTCAAAGAGGGAGTTGTCCAAGACTTTATTCCTCAAAGGACTCTTAACTTCAATTAAGTGGCCAACCACTGGCTTTTCTTATGATTCAACAATGCTGAAAATAAAGCCACGATTCAACAAATCTCCACATTGGCTTTATTTTTAGTCACCTTAAAGATTTTCAATTGAAGTTGGCTCCACGTATATCTTTGCCAAGACACAAAACCTGTGACATGTGCACTACACTCCTCATTGACTTTCATTTCAAAACAACCTTGGAGAAAACTTGCACTTGTCCATCATAGTGACCATATATACTTGAAACCCACATCCACCTCGAACCTAAATCACATCTTATTTTTTATCACCATAAACAATCATTGGCTTTGAAGAATGACTGCTACACATTTTATTGAATCAATTCGGTTTTGACATCATCTGATACGATCATAACATGGCTAATGCACATGTGTAGGTATCACGATTTGATTCGAATCATCTAGTCAATTCTAGAAAGGGACCTTGATCCGTCCTTTATAACCGCAGGAAATGCCTCACCATCGTTTGTCACCTGGAAATCTGTAACACCTGTCTTTACCCTAACTACGAAAAAGACTCTGATATGCCCTTGTTGGTTTGTGCACCACGTTTTCAACTATCCGTCGAGGCCAAAGGAAAACTATTAATTACTGTGTTCTCCATCTAACAATACAAACCATCACATTTTTCTCCTTTCATTAAGACTAAAAACCACATGTGATTTTCATGGCTCCACATATAACTAAATACTTGCAATCCATGAAATCTAACCAACCTAAGGATATCAAATTCTTTCACATCTTTGGGACATATACCATACCACCTAAAGTACAAACCACTCCATCAAACATATTGATCTTTACCATCCCAACACCCATGACGTCACAAGTGGATTTGTCACCCAAAAAAAAAACACCTATCATATGCTTTTAGAATGCATCAAAATATTTTTTTTCCTGAAAAAATATGATAAGGATAACCTACATATAATATCTATTCATCATGAGAAATAGTGTCCATAACTTTGGAGACTGTGAGAACATTTTCATTGTATTCCTTATGTTCCTCTATCATCATTGTACTATGATTATCACTTTTCTTTCTATTAACGTGTTTTCGACAATCCCTTTTCATATGATTATATTCCTTGTAGTGAAAATATTACACCTTATCATTTCTTTTAGACTTGGACTTGAACCTATTATTCTTATATCCCCTCACAAATGACCTTCCTTTGCAATTATTTACCAACCAATCAATCCAAAATTTTGACATCTTTCAATATTTTGTCTACTTCTAATCTCATTAGATAGAAGAGAAGTCGCGACATTCTCAAGGTTTACTATATCTTTCCTGAACAGTAATGTCATCACAAAATTGTCATAATAGTTAGAGATTAAGGTAAGAAACAAAAGGGCATTGTCTTCTTCATCCACCTTGACATCCACTTTATGTAGGTGATTTAAGAGTTGGTTGAACATGTTTAAGTGTTTTAATAGATTCGTACATTTTTTTCATCTTTAGCCCGTACACAATGGCTGCTTTAAATATAACTTGTTGGTGAAACCCATTTTCATATAGAGTTTTTCAAACTTCTCTTATAAAATTGGTGCAAAATCCTCATCCATAACGTTAGACAAAACGTTATCTGCAAGACAGTGACGAATTGAGTTGACTACCCGCATCTCTATGTCTTTCTAATCACCATCATCCATCTCTTTGGACTTGCTTTTCTTTTCTTAAAACACCTTGTACAAACCCTATTGTACTAACATATTATTCACCATTCTTTTTCAAAGAGTGAAACTACCACTTCCATCAATTTTTTCCATAGAGAACTAACCGATAGAAGCCTTCATTGCCATAATGAATCAATCCAAAATTTTTAGAAAACAATCTTTTGAATAAAAAATATTTTTACTCATCGGTTTTTTCATCTTTTCCCTAAACACGAATTAGAAGTTTTGATACCAATTCTTGGTATAGTGAAAATAACCCTAAAATTCTACGTGATAAAATATGGGCCTAAATCATTCACGATATATACAATAAAAAATAAAATAATACCAAAGAAATCAACAGACACATAAGATGAAGATTTTTACATGGTTTGATCATGTGCTTATATTTATGGGAGATAATCAAATCTTTCTTCAGAATGCGAAATTCATACAAAGAAGAGTGTTTTTTTATAACCCAAATTCTACACCTTTATTCCCAAAACCCAAACCTTTTATACTTGTACACCCTCTCTCTCATATTCTCAAACTCTTGAAGAATACTTCCACCAGAACCCCTTACGGCTGCTCATCCCACGCTCTCCATTTTTTCCAAAAGTTTGACTAGGGGTTTGATCTCAGAGGAGTCAGTCCAAAGACTCCATTCTTGACTTCAATTAAGTGGCCTACCGTTGGATCAACGGTGTTAGAAATTAAGCCATGAGTCAACATACAGAATGCATTTAATGGGATTCGACCATAATTTTTCCATACAAAGACAGATGCCTCAGCCACCCTAGCACGGGGCGTGGCTTATTCGAACCCTTGTTGTTGAATGTTGTTTATCTCTGGGAACCCAAAATCATAGACGTAGGAAACCCATTTATCCTACAAGTAGAAGTTTATCTGCTTTCAGGCTATATGAATAGACGTATTTCCCAAAACCATTTTTGAATTGTTTCCGGTTCCCAGTTTTCAGGTTGTTTTCTAAAAAACAGAGAGAGAGAGAGAGAGAGAGAGAGAGAGAGAGAGAGAGAGAGAGGTGGTCTTTTAACACCGGGTTAAACTTGTGGTCATCTAACCTCATACCAACCAACCATAATTCTCCTAACCTTTGGTTAAAACCCCCTTCTTTTTTTTCACTATTGCGTGGCATCTGGTTGATGTAGGACGGAGCTTCTCTTGTTTTAGCAAGAGTCGATCGGGAGTCCAAAACATGTCTACTCATCGAATTTAGTTGTGATTTTCATTACCCAGTATTATTTTAGGCACTTGTTTCCTTATTTTTTTTGATTCATCATTTCCCTTTATAGTTACTATGCCGAAAATAAATTGAAAGTTCTTTACAAAAATTACTACTGAAATGACCGGAAAAACAAAAGATGTTTTGAAATTTCTGTCAAAAAATTATGACAGAAGAACCGCCTCTAAATCAAGAAAGAAACTCTACAATTCTTATTTCTTCTAAATCAATTGAAAAGAGGAGAAAAAGCCACTTACATTTCTCATATGCCCATGGTGGCCGTTGACATCGAAGTCGGTGATGGTGTCGTTTATATCAACCACATTGACTGTTGGCTCCGACGTGTGCCAGTGTGGAGAGATTATGAGAATTGATTTGGGTTTTGGCTGAACTATATTCTTCTGCCATGATCTCAAGAATCTCGTAAGTGGTGTATCGTGGGGAGACGCAAACACTGTGTGAGGGATGAAGAAGGTATCCATGAGAGTTTCCCAATAGATTTGCAGAAAATAGTGTATCTATAAATATATCGTTGCCTCCTATAAAACTTGCAATTATGATATATTTTTTTATTCTGATAGAGGTGGTTTAGTGCGCAGAAGATATCGTTGCCTCCTAATTTTCAGTGATAAGGTGTGATTCAAGCGATGGGTTTGAATTTCATTATTCAAGCAATGAGTTTAGGTTTCAGTGATTCAGGCGATAAGGTTTGGGCTAAGTAACTGTTTATATATACCGGTGTCGGTGCCGTTGATGGAGGTGGGTAATATTCAGCACAATCCCAGCACATTGGATCATTTCCCCACCAACTCATAGTTGTGGGGCTTTTGGTTCTTGTGTCTTTTTTATTTACTAATGATAATACACGTGAAATAGTGGTTTGTGTTTGAGATGGTGGTTTGAGTTTCAAGCAGTTTCAGTTTTTTTTTTTTTTTAAAAGCAAAAGTTTTGCCAGCCCCCATAGAAATACTTATTCTATTATAATAGTGGGAGAGGCTCTATTATAGTAGTGGGTGGAGCTTAGTTTATGATCCACAGATATGCCCATGTGGGGGGGTGGGGGAAGATCTGCTGCACTTACTTTCTCTGTTTCCTGTGTCCTCACCGACAAAAGGTTAGGCGTATAGTGTTTTATTTTTATGAAGGCGTGTAGTGTTATTTCAAATGAAAAAATATGTATTCATGAAAATGGTTTATAATGTTAAAACCATAAAAAAATTGTGTTGAAATGAACATTTGCTCCTTATTTACCCGTTTAAACATTCAAGGGTCACATAAAATGGGCATTAACTCACTTTTTGAGATGTTACATCATATTCAAAAAATAAATTGATTCTCCCTTGTATGACCTTTGAGTGTCTCGAAAGAGGTGACATGGAGCTGATATCCTCTACGACACTCAAGATATGATCTACCTTTTTTATAAGGCACAGACGGAGGAAATGAGTATGACAGAAGAAGAGCTCCGTTTACCTTATATTATTTTTTTTATTCGACTTCCGTGTAAAATGGGTCCCTCATTGCTCATTGAGATGCTCGTTTTCCCTCTTCCCTTTCTCTCTCTTCTACCGGCGATGAAAAAGCCCTAAAATCCGAAGGTCTTCTCGCCGGAGAAAACGCTGCCCGCCTTCTCTCTCTTCTCCCGACGACGAAAACCCCCTTCCGAGTCACCCCCAACTCCGCCAGATGCCGGAGAAAACGCTGCCGCCGCCGCCTTCTCTCTCTTCTCCAGGCGACAAAATTGTTGCTTCCACTCCTTTTCTTTCTTACTCTTGTCTCTCTCTTCTCCCGGTGACGAAAACCCCCTTCAATACCATGTTGCGTGCAAGGAAACTCTGGAACGGTTGTTGCCTGTTTGCTGTCGATAATGGCAAAGTTGTGTTTCAGAGAGAAGCGACTGCAATAACTGTCAATTGCTCACGAGGTTGTGTTCTGTAAAGGAGTCTGGGTTTTCTGTGCTAGTTTTTATTCTGATTCTTTGTAGAACTCTCGCTTGATTTCTTCTTTTCTTTTACGGCAGGAGCCAAAAATTCACTGCATAAAAATTTGCGAAATGCAATTCATTGGTCTTTGAGTCAGATTTCTGGGGCAGACTTATCGGATTGTTCGTGGGCTACCCTGAAACAGGATTGTTTAATTTGTGCACCGGCCTTTGTTTTGCTGAATGCTACCTGTACCAGACCCTCAGACGAGTCTAATGTGGTGAGAAGGAAGACAAATCCTTGGCTATGGTGCCAGTGTAGACCCTAGAAGCAGCATCAAGTTCAATCTCCCTCTTGATTCAGGAATTGCCTGAGTTGGGACCCAGTTGGCCGGTCCTTCGCCGGATAATTTTACCCAACCAGCGATCCTCGAAGAGTTCTTCTGTGCAGCATGTCTCTGTAATCCAGTGGGAAATGCGGCTACTCAGCCAGAATTCTATATATCCTGATCCCAAAAGAATTACCTGTGATCGGGATGAAGTTCACATTTCCAATTTGGATGGGAGAGAGTGGTGCAATTGCTTCAGGAAGGACCGATGCTACTTCTCCTCCATCTTCCTCCAACCATGGGTTGAAGATCATTCCCGAGGAGTTGGAGGCTCTTCAGGAGAAATACTCATCCAGGTGCAGATTGTTTGGGTACCAGGAACTCCTGTCAGCCACATCCAACTTCATGCCTGGTTTGTTTTCCTCCCCAATTATGTCTATATTAACTTGTATAAGTCCAGCATCGGTAAACAGGGTTTTTTGTCTAATGATGTGTCCTCTATAATTCCAGATAATTTGATTGGGAAAGGAAGTAGTAGTGAGGTTTACAGAGGGCAACTTCCGGATGGCAAGGAACTGGCGGTAAAAATCTTGAAGCCTTCCAAGGATGTGTTGAAGGAATTTGTTTTGGAAATTGAGATCATTACTGCCTTGCATCACAAGAACATTATTTCTCTCTTCGGATTCTGTGTTCAGGACAACAATCTTCTCTTTGTACATGATTTTCTTTCAAGAGGTAGTCTTGAAGAGAACCTTCATGGATACATATAATTACTCTACTTTCTCTATCCGAAGTGCGTCGAAATCTAATTGTTTAGTTGAAATGCTGGAACAGAAATTGTAAGGTTAACAGAAGTAGCCACTGCTTCATGTATTATATCTAAAGAAGTCTAATAAAAAGCATGCTTCTCTGAAACTTTGTTTCCTTATTGGACAATGCTCTTGTTTTAGGTAATGTTACTTCTTATTTCCTTCATGATCCTGACTTCATTTCTTACCCATTTGGCAAAAACATATGCACTCAAAACAAGTTGGTTCCCACATTAGAAACAAGAACTAGCAGACTACTGTCAACAAGCTTAACAGGTTGCCAAGCCCATTTTCACTCACTCTTCCTTCAAGTAGCCTCCCTTGTTGTTGAACTAGGTACGAAAATCTGTCAACAGTCTAATTTTGGAACCCACTTTTCTCAACCTTTATGACCCCAAGTCTTCAACACCACCCAATCTACAGTAGCAGCCACTTACCTAAGTGGAAGTCCGATAAAAACTCTAGTCACAGCACCCGTCCTTGATTCCACCACTACTTCCCCCACCGGTAACAACTCCCCCCACGCCCACCTTCACCCCCGTCAACCCACACACACAAGTGGAAAGAATCGAGTGCTCACAAATCTCGGAATGTTTATCATGTAAAGGTCACCTTTGTATCAAGAATTGTTCTGAGAACCTGGTGTCTATATCTGGATTTATCTTGATGGTTGGTGTCAATGGATATCAATTATTTTCGGTGAAATATAGAGCAATTATTACATTAGTTTAAGGATACTCTATAGTGTTTCTGAAGTTGCATGCTTTTGACGATA
>JAOXJP010210306.1:0-11888 GCA_025762735.1 Platanus orientalis
CTTGCTTTTTAACACAACAAAAATCCAAGCTTGGTGCAACTTCTTCTTCCTCAAGCTTTTCTTCAAAATTATATAGATTTTTCTTTCAAATTTTCCAAAAGCCCCACAAGAGTCCTAAATGATTTAGAAACCTTAGTCGCATCAAAATTGAAAGTTTCTAAAAATTTTGAATATCTAGTCTATGACTTTCGACTGCTCCAAAATTTTCTTCACCAGTCCATACACTTTGACCACTCCAATTTTTTTTTTCAAATACTCCAAGTTCGACCACTCCAATTTTTTTCGATTGATTGAACTTTCCTAGTCAACACAGACACCTTATGAAAAAAATGTCATAACCTTCTTTAAGAAACTACAAATTGCACACCACTTGATGCATTAGAAAGTAGACTCATAGAGCTTTCCAATAATGTATAATTTGGGTGGTGATACCCTTATTGATTGAATTCTCTATAGTTTCGGAGGTGATATCTTGTATGAGTTTATCGATGGGGAGGTGGTCTCCCACATGTGTATATAATTTGGGAGATGTTTAACCCATGTAACTATATGGTTGGGAGGTGCTTCCGCTATGTCAGCTATTTAGCCATATAGTTGGGAGAAACTGTAATACCTTGTAATGCATTAGAAGGGTAAAAATGTAATTAAGAATGCATAAGGGTAAAATTGTCATTGAACATTTTTAGGAAGTCATTTGTGGTGTTTAAGATCCAATAAAATGAATTAGTAGTGAGGAAAATAAATGTAAGTCCTGAACTTGTTGTCACTCCCCGAAATCTAAACACAAAATCAGAGTCTAGAAGCACATGGTGTCCCGAATTCCGGAGTGTGACATTAGGGGTCTAATCCTTCTTCTTCTTCTTAATTTTCTCATAATGTGTTTTCTTCTTATTACATTCATAACCATCCGGATTAAACATCCACAATTACCAACAAACATTGCAGTGGAAACCTAACAATAATGATAATATCAATCTCAAGTGCAACAAAAGCATAACCAATATAACATACTAAACAATGTAAAAGAATAATCTCATAATCTCCAACTCTTTTAAATCCATAAATGTTCCACTAAACATTATCAAATGACCATCCAAATTAGTCTATATAATATCCATGTCCCATCAACTAAAAGTAGCAAAATATACTAAATTGAAAGTTAAAGGAGAATCCTTGTCTTAAGTACATAATAATCTGAAAGCAAATGAAAAGTTAAGGATAACAAAAGACTAGGTTCTTTCGCCCTTAAGAATCTCTTCTCGGGCTAAACCTGTAAAAAAGTAATCAAAGAATTATCTCGATCTGAAATGGTTTTAAAAACATGTGTAAGCTATAAGGCCAGTGACAGAATATACAAACTATCCTACGAAGTAAATTGGTCTATACACGAGTACAACTTAATAACCAATCGTAACATGTAGAGCATATATAAATCAAGACTAGTCATAATAATCATCACGATCCAATAAGAGAAAGTAACTTAAATGGTTGATCACAACTGAGATATGTAATGGATGATTCATAAAGGAAAAATGTATGATGTACAATGCAAATGCTTACTTCAAAATACTTAGCTATAAGTAGGTTCTGGAACCTCTTAAGTGGGTTACCTTTTCTAATAGATTTTAAAACAATGCATGATCAAAGGAAAGCCTAATAAGGTTTCCAAACTCATATAACCCACGGAGGGTTTCCAAACAAAGCTTATTAAATCAAACCAAATATACTCATATAGATCAATCAAAACAAACCAAATCAATAAACCTATGTAGGATCTCCATAACCAAATCTCATTAAATCACAATAAATTGAAGCAATCAACCCATGTAGGGTATCTGAGACCAAATCTCGTCAGATCATGTCTATCAACCCACATAAGATCTCCGCTTTCCTAAAGGTCAACCCTTATGAGGTTTCCAAATAAGTATAGCTCGTAAAAATCACCTAGGGCATCAAGGGTGTAGCCAAAAAAAAAAATTCCCTAGAGAATCAAGGGTGCTCAATGTACTGTCCCCAATGGAAGGGTCTATAGCCTACAAAAATCCCCTAGGGTGTCAACGATGTAACTCGTAAAAATCCCCTAAGGCATCAAGGGTGTAGTCCATAAAAATCTCTCAGGGCATCAAAGCTTGTCTGCTAAAATTCTCACAAATGAGGGTGTAGCCCGAAAAACTCCCCTAGGACATCAAGGGTTCAAAAATAAATCCATGTGTCCAAAATGATATGTCAAAACCAATGCTTGTACAAAGTAATACACTACCACATAAGGATATTAAGCAAGGGATGTTCATATAGTCCAAACTTATTGTATGAAGTTAAACTGTAATATCAAATTCATTTTTAAACCAAAACAATGGTACAGGTTCATGTCCAAAACCAAAACTAAATCAAAAAGTCAAACTCTGATTAAGGCATGTGAATTCTAAAGTTCTAACATAAAACTTGTAGGATCAAACAAAAATTGACATAATTATGCAATGAGTATCATAAAGGCATTAGTATAATCAACACCTGTGTGAATTAGATTAAGGAATATACTTTGGAACTCGTTATCTTAGAAAAACCAGTCAAAGGTCATCAATCAAGAGGAGTAAAGATAATACAAGTATGGAATTACAAAGAATATTCAAAGAATTACCACATAACTTCAACATTCCTGTTGGTTTCACAAGGATCAAACTCCCATGCTTCAATTTAGAAGGAAAAGACTTGGGAATTCAATGAATTCTATAATATTAAAATAAGGAAATAAATAAGCCTCTCATGGAATATAACCAAATTTGAGTAAATCTCGTAATCCACTCATGGGATTCAAATCTCCATCCAATTAAGTAAATTACCGGAGCAATTGATAGGAGAATGGAAAGAATGCTCCTACGGAACATGTAATTTATCAAAAATTTCGTGGATTTACTAATCCAATGATAAAAAATCTAAGAATTCATCCAAATTGAAGAGTACCAATGAAGAAAATGACAGGGAGTTAAAGAAATAGAACACCAAACATGAAAACTCACTTACTTCTCCTTGGATCTAGTAATCAATTGATAGAAAACTAAGATTCCATACAAAATGGAGGATAACAATTGGGAAAAATAGTAGGAGAACAAAGGAGTATCACATCATGCATGTAAACTATAACTCATAATTCTTGCTTCCTCTTGGCTTAATCTCTAAGATCTTGAACAATCTCCTTCCCTTTCACTCCTTTATCTGAAATTTATCCACCAAAAGGATCATCAAACACTAGTATATCATAATTAATGTAGTTTTTAAATAAATCTAACCAAGGTTTCTCTAGATCTAAGGTTGTGTGAACTTACCAAGCTCTTAGAGAAGAGAGCTCTCCTCCTTTCTCCCAATTCTCTCCCACTCTTCCTCTTTATGTTCTAAGTGGTATAATGGACCCAGATGGGGTCTAAAAGGGGTTATAATTAGTCTTAAATGAGATCCCACATATGTGGGGGTCAAATGAGAAAAAGTTACGTTATTCTGTACGTATTTTTATTTTTCTAGAATTTCCAGTTTTGACCTGTCAAGAAATTGGAGATCGGTCAGAGCCTTGACCGGTCAAGAAATTTCTTGAGGGCTTGGCCCTGTCTTCCAAACCTATCATGCATCGGTCTTGCCCCTGACCTGTCTTTGATTTCCAAACCGATCAGGGGTGGTGTGCTATGAATTTTTACCGCATACACCTCATGGTAAAATGTTCATAACTCTTTCTAAAAAAACTCTAAATTATGCACCATTTGAGACATTGAAAAGTAGACTCATAGATTTATTCAATGATGTATAGTTTTGTACCCAATTGTCTCGGCATTGGTATAGGTTTGCTTGTAAAGTTACCCCAATAACGCACTTGGGACAACTTTTGAATTTGACAAATTCGATATTTATCTTTGTTTTCCTCACTTCTAATTCCTTTTATTGGATCCCAAACACCTTAAATAACTTTCTACAAATATTTAAAAACAATTTTATCCTTACACATACTTAATTACATTTTTACCCCTATAATGTATTATGGGGTATTACATCATCCTCCCTTATAAAAATTCAGTCCTTGAATTTTGCATGCCTTGGTTTTGGAATAGATGTAAATACTTATCCTTCATGTTGTCCTCTCCTTCCCAAGTAACTTCTTTGTCTGTGTGGTTATATCATAGGAATTTCACATATGGAATGGTCTTGGTGTATAACACTAGCTTCTTGCAATCGAGGATCATAGTGGGTTGTTCATCATATGATAGATCATCTTTGATTTCCAACAAGATGTATTCCAACAAATGAGAAGGGTCCCACAAGTATCTCCTTAACATCGATGCGTGAAACACATAGTGGAGATAGGATAATTACTATGGTAGAGCCAAACTATAAGCCACCTTGATCACCTTTCTAAGTATTTTGAACGGTCCAATGAATCTCGGTTCAAGCTTTCCTTTCTTGACAAATCTTGTCACTCCCTTAGATGGAGATACCTTTAGGAACAAATGATCACCAATATCAAATTTTAAGTCCCTCCTCTTGTCTACAGAGCATTTCTATCTACTTTGAGTTGTTTAGAGTCCGTCTCGAATCAAACAGATTTTCTCCGTGCTGATTTGTATAAGTTCAAGCCTGAGTATTTCCCATTTTCCTACTTCTCCCAACAAATTGGAGTTCTACACCTCATACCATACAAAGGTTCGAATGGTACCATTTGAATACTCGCTTGGTAACTATTGTTATAAGTAAACTCAATGAGAGGTAGGTGGGTGTCTCAACGGCTTTTCAAATCCATTACACAGGCTCTCAACATATCCTCCAAAGTTTAGATAGTTCTTTCTGATTACCAATTGATTTGAGGATGAAAGATTGTGCAAAAGTTTAATTTGGTCCCTATGGCTTGTTGCAAACCTCCCTAATATCGTGAGGTGAATTGCGAGTCCCTATCGGATACAATGGGATTGGGAATACCATGTAGCCTTATATTTTTTTTCACATAGAGTTGAGCTAACTTGTTAAGTGAATATGAAATGTGAATTGGTAGGAAGTGAGTTGCCTTGGTCAATCTGTCAATTATAAGTAGATAACATCAAATCCCTTTTGGGCCTTCAGCAACCCAACCACGAAATCCATTGATATTTGTCTCCATTTCCACATTAGTATTTTAAGTGGTTGCAATGGCTCAACAGGTTTCTAATTTTTTGCTTTAATTTGTTGGCATGTCAAGCATTGATCCAAGAACTCAACTACCTCTTTCTTCATATTGCACCACGAATACCTCTCATTGAGATCTTTATACATTTTGGTGCTGTCGGGGTGAATTGTGTAACTAGCTTTACGTGCTTCAACCAAAATCTCTCTCTTCAGCCTCTCAACATTGGGAACGCATAAATAGTTTCCAAGGTAGAGAACTTCATCTTTCCCTATGTTAAAGTCAACGCAATACCCCTTTTTAACCTCCTTCTAGATTTTAACCAATTGTGGATTAGTAAAATGGCTCTCCTTTATCTTATTTATCAATGTGGGATTCACCTTGAGCTATGTAAGAAGAACACAAGTCTCAAGTACCATGAGTTTGACACTCATCTTCTTTAATTCATTCTGTAGTAAGTTCCTCCTGACAGTCAAAAAAGCCAAACTAGCTAAACAATTTTGGCTCAGTGCATCCATTACCATGTTAGCTTTGTTTGAATGATAGTATATGGTGCAGTTGTAGTCTTTAAGTAGTTCAATCTACCTTCATTGCCTCAAATTCAACTCTTTCTGTGAGAAGATGTATTTCAGACTCTTGTGGTCGGTGTAGATCTTTCATGTCTCACCATATAGATAGTGTCTCCAAATCTTCAGTGCAAATACTACCACTGCCAACTTGAGATCATGGGTGGGATAGTTCTGATCATATGGCTTAAGTAGTCAAGATGCGTTTACTATTACTTTTATGTGTTGTATTAGTATGCATCCTAAACCCTTCAGTGATGTGTCACTATAGATCACGAATCCTTGAGATCTTGATAGAAGTGTGAGAACTGGAATTGACACTAATATGTTTTTTAATTCTTGAAAAGCACGTTCACACTCATTATTCCACTAAAATTTGGTATACTTATGGGTCAATTTAGTGAGTGGCCCAATTATATGGGAAAATCCCTTGACAAAGCACCGATAGTATCTCACAAGGCCTAAGAAGCTGTGAGTCTCTGTTACATTTGTTGTCCTTAGCCAATTTATGATGGCTTCAATCTTTTGGGGGTCAACAAGGATTCCATCCTTAGATATGACATGCCCTAAGAAAATAATCCGATTAAGCCGGAATTCACACTAATTGAATTTTACATACAACTTCTGCTCCCTCAGTGTACACAATATGATTTAAAGGTGCTTTTCGTGTTCCACTTGACTCTTGGAATATACTAGAATGTTATTAATGGAAACAATCACAGAGTGATAGATGATCTAGATAAAGGCTATCAGGGCATTGGTCAAGCCAAATGACATCACCAAAAACTCGTAGTGCCTATATTGAGTATGAAACACACTCTTCAGAACGTGTTCCTTCTTGATTTTGAGTTGGTGATAACCTGATCAGAGGTCTACTTTGAAAAACATAGTGGCACCTTGAAGTTGATCAAATAGATCATTAATCCTTGGTAACGGGTACCTATTCTTCATGGTCACACTGTTTAATTAATGGTAATCAATATATAACCTCATTGCTCCATCCTTCTTCTTCACAAATAGAACCAAAGCTTCTCACGGTAATATATTTGGAAGTATGAATCCCTTGTCCAACAATTCCTGTAATGTATCTTTAACTCCTTTAACTCAGTTGGTGCCATGCGATGAGAAGTGATCAAAATCAGCTTAATTCAAAGTGTTAAGTCAATAACGAACTCGATCTCCCAATCCGGTGGTAAACCGGGAAGATCTTCTATAAACACACCCATAAACTCCCTCACAACAGGAATACTCTCTAAATTCATTCCCTTATTAGTTCATTCACCACATAAGCCAAATACCCTTGTTAACCCTTTCGAAGCAAGTTACTTGCTTGAATGGAAAATATGAGACTTAGGAACAAACTCTTGTATACTCCTTGAAATACAAAATCAGTCTGTCTTGGAATTTTAAACACCATTTCCTTAATGTAGCAATTCATTGTGGCATGATACGACGCCAACCAGTCCATTACAAAAAATGGCATCAAAGTCCTTCATATCTAACAATATCAAGTCGGCTAGCAACTCACACCCATCAATGCAAAGCTCTATAAGTCTACTTTCTATTGCCTCAAACGGTACATAATTTAGAGTTTTCTAGAGAAAATTATGACCATTTTACCCTAAGGTATCTATGCTGAAAAATTTAGAACACACCACTCCCGACTGGTCAGGAGATTTTTGAAATGTCAATGGCATGACCGGTTAGGAGGATGGGTCTTAGCCCTTGGGTAGTTTCATGACCAATCACAACTCTCCTAATTGGTCAAAGCCTTGATAGGTCACAGATCTCCTAATTGGTTAAAACTAGAAATTCCAGAAAAAATGTATAAAATAATGTGGCTTATTCTGATTTGACCCTTACATGTGTGAGATCTCGTTTATAATGAAATATAACCAATCTATGACCTCATTTTGGTCTTTTAGACCATTTATAACATAGAAAGGAAGAGAGAGAGAATTGAGAGATTTTGGAGGAAGGAGGAGAAATTCTTCCCCAATTTAAAGGAGATTTAAGAAGTGTAGTGAAGAAAATTTGACAAGAGGCTAAGGAGTTGAAGAGTTTGTAAGTGAGTTTGTTTACTATGGTTGATGTGATATAATTGTTTTTTGAAAATTTTAGATTATGTGAAATTGTGTGTGAATCCTTTGAAATTTTTGGAGGGTTGTGCTTTAAACCATTGAATCTTACTTGATCTTTGAATCTAAGCTTCTTTGGTAAGTGATCTTGCTTACTATGGATACTATGATGGATTCCCTTTTTGAATTTCTTAGATCTTTGTGGTTTTGTAATTAAATTCTCTAGAATCCTGGAAACCATTGTTTCAAATCATTGAGCCATGCTATGTAACAACCCCAAATTTCATAACCTTATTTAGGCTTGAAACTGGGCCATTACTAAACCAGGACCATAATCCATTCACTATAAAATTTTCACCTTTGCATTTTATCATAACCTGTAGAGTCACATAGATCTTAATCTTAAATCTTAGCACAACAGATGCAGTAGAATAAGAATAATCTATCAGTAACATCACATCTAACCATAATCTCAAAGGTGCAGTGGAAATGTACTATATACATAAACCATCTACAAAACTAGTTTTCCATTTTGACAATTTATATATGAAACTGTAATCCTTAAGTATATAACTTCAAGTGTAATACAACCTCATATCGATGTCTAATGATTGTAAGATCTAAAGCAAACTGAAAACAACTAATAGAAAGCAATTGCTGCATGCCTTCTCTCCAACCTTAGGCATTCCCACAGTGTATTTGCACTAATCTTCACTTGAAAAAAAATGATGTGGATGAGTGAGATCCACGACTAGTAAGTAGGTACACAAAACCTACTATGGAACCGGATGGGTAAAACATAAATCTTTCAATATAAAAGTACCGAGTATTTCTTCATATGGAGTGTATAACAATTTATAGTGTGTAGGCATGTGCTAGTGTACATACTACTAATCAACATAAGATCTGTACACTCATCATGATATAGGAACTAGACATGACAATATAAATGATTTTATTTATACACGACATTCTCTTAATCTCTGTACATGACAATATACATGATTTTACTTATGCATGGCATTCTTCTCATAAGTTTGCATGGAAATATACAAAGCAATATGTGCTTATAATCACTTGGTAAATGTTTCTTATTCCATCCATAGTAAGGATACTTAGTGTGCATCCTAATGAGCATTTCTATTCATTCCTCATGCATAGACTATAATTTCCTAATATAAATATGCATATGCAAATCATTTCAAGTTAGGCATGCATCATTCTTAAGCAATTAGCAATCACAACAACACATTGTATAATGAGAGATAAAATTGTACTTCTATATTCAATAAGTCTATCATTACCTTAGTTTTTATCAATCACATTCTTACTTATTATTTACCATAGGTTATTTATCATTCCTCATATCTTTACTTATCACTTATTAGCTTTCATTGTCCTTATCTTAATGTTTACTTAGCACTTTTCGTTAGTCATTTAACACTTATCATTGATCTTCACAGCATTGAATTGTTCCCCAAATGAGTGAACCATTATACATCTCCATTTTCTTTCATAGTTTGGGAACTTATATGTCATATGTCAAGTGCAATATGTCTCATGCCAAATACTATATGTCACATGTCAACTCATAAGGGATCTCTATCTCATAATGAAACCTAATGTAAATAACAAATACAAAACATATAACCTATGTAGGGTCTTCAACAAAGCAAGTCACATGACCCACATAAAGGTTTTTAACATAGCATATCATATAAACAATATAAGGTCTTAGACAAAACAAACCACATAACCCACATTAGGGTTTCTAACATAGCATATAATATAAACCATCTAAGGTCTATGACAAAGCACATCATATAACCCATATAAGGAACTTCAACAAAGCATATCACATAAATCGTATAAGGCCTTCGACAATGCATATCATATATATATATATACCATAGAAGGTCTCCGATAAAACATATCACATAACCCAAATAAGGGTTTCCAACATAGCACATCATATCATATACATTGGGCCACTAGGGCCGTTTTCACCTATTAATGTGACCTGGTGATTGAGTACTTGAAGCCATAATGGCTAACCTACAAAGGGGTCTCTAGGGTCATAAGATCAATGGGCACAACGACCTCCTTCACCTATTAATGTGACTTGATGATTGGTTACCTGAAACCATAAAGGTTAACTCACAAAGGGGTCTCTGGGCCCAAGAATGATAACCCACATGAGGGTTTACGGGCCCACAAGCTGTAACCCACATAGGGGTCTTCGGGCATAAGAAGGGAAACCCACATAGTGGTCTCTGGGCCCAAGAAGGACAACCCACATAAGGGCCCATGGGCCCACGAAGGGTAACCTACATAAGAGTCTCTGGACCCACGAAGGGGAACCTATATAAGGGTTTAGGGCCCATGAAGGGCAACCCACATAGGGGTCTCCAGGCCCACAAAAAGTAACCCATATAGGGGTCTTTGGGGCTACATCTAGGCAACCCATATAGGGGTTTCCGAGATTACGTCTAACCAACCCATATAAGGATCTCCGGGGTCATAAAGACTATAAACATATAAAGGTCATAGGAACCAACCCACTTAGGGCTGTTCGAGAGCAATAGGGCATATTCCAACATAGGGGTATCATATCACATCTTCACATCCAAAATCAAGTATCAAATCCATGCTTTTATATAGTAAAATAACAACTACATAAGTATGATGTATATAGAAAGTATCCGTGCATTCTAATATTGTTTTGATTCTTTGAAAAACTTTAATTTTTGATCAATTTTCATAAAAATACAGATCATTAACATTATTTATCCCATGATCACTATATGAAATACTAGGATTTAATCAAGGAAGATTAAGAAGAATACCCTAATGACTAAACTGGACATAAGATAATGATTTGACTTGGTCTCTAAAGCATCCACACCTGTTATAGAATTCTCTACACTTCTCACAACCTTAAAAAAAGTTACCGAATCCATTCTGAATGTGGGTACCTCTATTTATAGAGTATTTGAGAAACCAAAGTAACCCTATGGGGTATAGGATCCTTATGGGATTCTTATCCATAAGATATGAGGTCCAGTATCCTTAATTAAGTCAAACCGCATAAGTAACACTTTATCTTTTATTAATAATAAACTGACACACAACTAATTGCAATAATCACTGTTACATATTGTAAATGACCTTTCAAAGATAATAAAATAACAATGAGACCCTTCCTTACAAATATTTCACAAATATGCCATTCCACTATACAATATTCCTTAATGACCTTCAGGATGATAAAATAATTATTGTTTAACCCCTATGGTCATTAAAACATTATCATTAGTAACTTAATGAATTAATTGGACATTTAAAAACATTTATTTTTTAGAATCTTTTTCAAAATTAAATATATCTATTATAATATAATTTTGAAAACAGTTAACAAACACTTTATCAAGAACCACTAGCGCTAAATTTTCATGTCTAATCAAATCATATATTTCATAAACTAAATATTCTCCTATTTAAGGGTAGTGGATTCCTTGTTGAGAATTTGCATCATCTCAAGTAACATGTAAACTATCCAAACTCCCCATGATATTGCCTCCAATTAGACATCATTGGTTGATAGCTTAAAATAACTAACAGGACAACTTAGAGAAATACAAACCCCTCGGGTCTAAGGACGAGTCTGTAAATATGAACAACACTTATCCCAATAGTGATGCTTTACTAAATGTGTTCATAATAGATCCCTTTAATGCATTTTTATAATGTATCCACATGCAAGAAAGGTAGATAATAACACTTATGCACACATAGTCAAATTCCTAAGAAAGAGAGCCAAAAGTGTGAGCCAAAAGCCTATGAGTTAAAATCTTGTTGGCCAATGACTTTGGAATTGTTCCACCATAGTTAAACCTATTCAAGGTCAATTGTAAGCTTCCCAAACCTTTGTAGTTAAATCTTTTGGAAGCAAAGAAGGTGCTTATACAAGTTAAATTCGCCTACACAAGATGCATTCTGAAGAATAAAGATTCTTTCATCTACAACAAGTCGTAGCCTTTGCCAGAGTCACCGAAGGCAGATTCTTTACCTTTGTCGGAGTCACCAAAAGCATTGTTTGTAGAGCAC
>JAOXJP010210317.1:0-11888 GCA_025762735.1 Platanus orientalis
AGATTGGGATTTCTCATTTCATTTGCTTTGGTTCCCTTTTTTGCTCTTGGCACCTTTACAGGTTTTCACCAAGACTGGGTTTCCCATAATTTCTGCTATGACTGTCAGTCAAGACATCTTGGATGTCTCTCCAAGAAAGGTTCCTCAATATGTGGCCAATGCTGCAATTGTTGCTTCTTGTTGGATGCGACCAGGTTCTCAAAATGACACCTGTCTTGACGATGTTCAATCTCATGCTCTATCGTTGAATTGCCGAATCTTTAAGGCAAAATTGTTGATGACATCCTACATACGCAAGCTTACTTCTCAGACTTCACTAGGTGATTAGGCTTTTTGCTTAACCAGAACCACTTAAGGACTGACATCAGCACGTCTATGACTCTTAAGAAATCAATACCTGATTTTAGGTTGAATTGCTTTTATTTATACGGGTTCTTTTAGGAGGTTTTTTAGACATTTAGCCACTTGTTAGTAGTTAGTAAATATCCCTCTGAGTTTGAGAAAATATTTTGAAAATATGTCCATTCAATATGCAAATCATGCGCACGAAGTGATGAAAAACTTTTAAAGAGGGGAGACTCTGTGGAGCATCCCATTTTGTAAAAAGCAGTACCCCTAGAAGCAAAAATGTGTCATACATTACAAGCAAGTCATGAATTAAAATTTTTGAAATCCGTTCATCTAGAGGGAATCCGAAAGTTGAAGAAATACAAGGTGCAAGAAATCATGCATGTATTTTAGAAAATTGTGTATTTTGAAAACATGGAGTTTTACAAAGCTACAAAATAATTTTGAAAGATAGAATTTGATAAAGGTGTGCTTTTTCAAACATGATGCATGCTTAAGATATGTTGATTCATTTATTAAGTTGATGTTGTTTATTTTGATGCAACATTTCAAGTAGGACCTTTGCAAGAACTTACATCTGTGATCGTGATCTCTTCCTTATACAACTTCGGTAATCCAGGGCTTGGCCTTGTGTGAAGAGTGAATTCGACAGGATAAATGTAGAGAATAATGTCTTGTGAAAATATTTTATTTATATACAAGGGGCTTCACTTGGAGTATGAAAGATGACTCACAAGTTGCCTACGTACCTGACATAGAGGTCAAGATCAAGCCAGTTCGTAGTTCGATCTGTACATTGTTTGCAAAAGATAAAAAAGAAAGACAGGTTTACAAAGTCTTCAAGGTGGTCATGTTGCATTGATGTTGATGGTCCCTAGGTTAATGAGACCTTGGATGTCATGCTTTAACTGAGAGCAATTGTCAGTGGAGTGTTTGGGGCCTTGATGGTAGGTGCAATATTTCTTTACATCATATCTCCATGGAAGGGGAGTTGGTGGTGGCCTTGGAGGAAGCAGTTGGAGTTATCCCCCATTGAATAGGTCAGTTAACTTGTGACTGATGGGATAAGGCAAAGGGGTGAATTCCCTCCTAACTCTTTTAGGACGAGGGGAGCAAGGTCTGTCTCCTCCCTTTTTGGGTGGTGGGATTTGGACTTACACTGTTGGAATGTTGTTGTAGGTGTGAGTGTGCTGAGTAGGTAATGAAGGTATATAATACTAATGGTATAGGTGGGATGGGGCCACCAAGACCATGGGAGAGGGAGATGTAGTTGGAAGAAGCTCTGACTCTTTTCTTACAGTCCTTACGGGTATTTAGATCTTTTGGATCCAATCTTCTCACATGGCATGTTCGGCACTAGATGAAGTTTGTACCATTGATGCCAACTTGCTACATGTTTGAGTTATTACCTTATGTGTAAAACCCAGGGTTTTCGAGAGAGTTGACACCATGTCAACTTCCTCCAAAGGATTTTAAAGTAGTTTAGGTCTCACCATCTTTGATTCTGACAAGAAGTCCAAGTTGAACTTGAACTATTCCCAAAAGGCTCTTGATATGCCAATCCAAGTCTGGAGCTTACTCCTATCTAGGTTTATAAGCCACCTAAGGGCGTTGCCCTCTAGGCTTGATGAAAATAGCTGGATGAGGATCTTCTTGTCCTTGCCTAATTAGAACATATCATTATAATTGTAAGCACCAAATTTTGGTGCTACTCCCGTTATCAACCCTTCTCTTCAAGTCAACAAACGGGTAGAACAATCACTCCACCATTTTCTTCAACCCATCAGCTAAGACTCTAACTGAGCTAAAGCCCAACACCAAACCCTGCCCCTCTCATTTACTATGTTTTGATTTCTATCTTTTTTATTATCTTTATAATAATAATAATTATTATTATTATTATTATTATCATTATTATTATTTTTTGTCGCATTTACTATTTAACTAATTCCATTTATTTTCGCATTTTATTTTTTATGTTACATTATACCCATTTAAAATTAATTTATGTTGTATTTTATTGTTATCTATGCAATATTGTTTTACTTTTCTCTTTATTTATTTTATTATTATTATTATCTTTTACTTTTAGATTATTCTATTTATGTATTTATGTATTTATTTTTTATTTTTTGCTCCACATTAACCCTACCTGAACTAGCCAACTTGAACAACCCTAAACCAGCCCAAAACCCGAACCAGCCTTACCTAAACCTGAACTAACCCTATTTGACATAATAAATCTATACCAATTCCTCTGCTCTCATTCGTTAACCCTCCTCTCTCACATAGATCACCCATCAGCCTCTCTCTCTCTCTCCTCACAGGTTCCCCCATCTCACGGCTGTACTCCCTCACCTTCTCTCTCGCCCTTTTTCCCCTTGTATGAAAGCCTTAGACCTGCGACCCAAAAACTCTCCCCCAAATTTCCCCTTCTCGTGCAAAACCCCAGGCCCTGTGAATCCCTCTCTCCTCAAGGGAGATAAGCTACCTGCCCGAGCCCCTCTCTGCTCCAACATCCGATTTCCCCTCTCATGTAAACCTTAAAACACCTCAACCCTGCATCCTCGTTTTCTTCTTATTTCGTGCAACATCCCAAACCCTAAGCACCTATAATTTCTACATCCTCCCTCTCTCTCCTCTGTGTAGCCCAATGATTCTCTTTGTGTACCATGCCTCTTACCCTATGTTCCATTTTCATGAAAATCTCATAAAACCCTAGACCTGCCCTCTTTCTATCTCTCCCCCTAATGTTGAAACAATCAATGTAGGTCCAGGCTGGGTGGATGGCGACCACACATCTCCAGTCCTGGGCGATGGAGACTATACTCCCCAGCAAGTTGCTTGACAGATTCTTGAAGACCAAACCACTCCCTCCTTGAAGACCACCCCCAGCTTGAATCCATTTTGATTGACGGGTTTCTCTATAAAATCCATGTGAATCATACATGAAGAGGGGAGATGACTGAGAGATGAAAAACTCAATTTTCTCTACTCTTTGAAACCCAAAACCGAAAGGATAGGGAGAGGAGGGGAGTTTAACTTCAATGTTTCTCAAAACCCCTCACCACTATGATGCCCAAACCCTTTTTTTTTGCAAATTAATCCAACCCAAACCTAACAACCCTCTTCTCTGCACCCAAAGTCCCTACCTCATCATTCCCTTTGCCTGGTTGACAAGAGGACATAAGAAGAGGAGCTATAGGACACATCGTGTACTACAAAGGGATAGATTTGCTCATCCCTTCTCAAACTGTATAGGAATTGGTTTGAGTTTCAAGTTTATTTGTTTATTTATTTATCTATTTTTCTGGGTTTGGTTCATAAGCAATGCATGCAGACACATAGTTGTAAGATTGCATTTTAGCTATTTTTACCATGATGATCTCAGTTTCGGTAAGGTCCCAGTTCTTATTTGTATGAATGCTTGTTTAAGGGTTTTGATGATTAGATTCAGTACTTATAAATAACAGGCTACTTAAAATCCATGTTCTTAACTTTATTCTTTTTTATGATATTATCATGTGATTGTTTAAAAATAGACTGTTGTGGTGTTGTTTTGATACTGATGGAGTTGATTAAAGGTTTAGGTTTGTGGCCTAGGGGTTTCCATCCTTGTTAATAAATGATGTTGTAGGTTTATTTAGCCCTGTTGTTTAGATTGTTTGAAGATTTCAGTTGTAATTACAATTTTCAAAGTTAGTTAAAGATTTTTCTTAAAGGGTTCATTTATTTATTTTATTTTTGATGATATGAAGTGATTATTAGATTGCCTTTTGTCTAAGAGAAAACCCATCATGGGTTTTTCTCCCAGAGAATCACGTGTATTACTTTTGGGTTTTCTCTTGTTGCATGGTGGGTTGTTGGATTCCTGTTGAGCCACCATACAGGGATCTATGTGCTGCTAATCCTAACCTCTATTAAAGAGTGAAATATGGTCTTGTTCTTCATGGAAATTCTGGGTAGTTTGCTATCAGTCATTGCTTACATATTCTATTATATTTTCTAGACTGAGTTTATTGCCGTTTCTGGGGTGCTACTAAGTAATACTTTTTGTGGGGTTAACGGAAGTCACTTCCCTAGTAGATTCTAATCCTAATTCTAGAGTTTTAGGCTATTGGTCACATTCTGTATTAGCTGGATTTCTCGGAATAAACTTGATCATTCATATGATTCATATAGTTCTACTTCTCCGATTGATCTAAGATTTTGAGAGTTTATTCTTCATACATTCAGCTAATTCCCCACCAAATGTCAGTCTATTTGCATAAGTATAGTGGGAGTTTTGGTTCATTTTTGGTTGTTGTCCAACATTTCTAGATTTGATTCTTACATTAGTCTGGTGATTTAATCCTCACTGTTTAATGCACCTGGGTGCATTAGCCACAGGTGGGTTCTAATACTACCCATCTTGCATCAGTTTGGTATAAGAGCCAAGATAGGTAAGGTCAGAGGCATAGATTGAATAAATCCTTGTTTACACTTTATGATTTAAGGAAAATCTGGAATTTGCTGTAGAATGTACTTGAGATTAAAAACATGAGTTTCTTTTATAACTTTGAACTTAGTCTTCTGCATATATATGCATTGATAATGATTCATTTCTAGCTCCCATTTCATGAGAAACTAGTGCTTTCCTTTTGTGAGCTGCCATTTGTCTCCTAGTTGTGGAATGGCAATGTCCGCCCTATGACTTTAAACTTAGTTTTGTTGCCTAAAGGTCTGTCCTCTTTGAATTTGTTTTTTTTCATTATTGAAGTTTTGCTTCTATTTCTTGCCTGAATTCTGTGTTTTATAGATTGCTTATTGGGCTGTAAGTCATAGCGTAGTCTTTAAGAATCTGGTTTTTTCCCACACCTGCATTTGAGGTACTTCATGACCAAGCAAAACCCATATCAAGTTGTTAAAATCCCAAGTTGATGTTTAAGCTCTAGGTTTAATATGTTCTTTCGTGTTACATGGCACTAGCATATATGCTTTTGGTCGACTTAGTAGGGTATATTGTCATCTAAATTTCAGATGTCTAATTGTGCTTACCTTTTTTATGTTATTGCATGATTTTTCATAGGGGTACATATAGTCTATTTTAATGTTATGCCTCAACAGTATAGGTGCTTATTTTGCTTACTTTCTTTTTTGTTTAGTGATTCATATTCCCCAATTATGATAAATAAAAAAACATATTCCCATTTGGTACAGTTGGGTGACCTTGCTATAACCAAGATAGGTCTAGATTCTTTAATAGTAACCTTTGGTCAAAACCAGGTTGTTGTTCTGTTGTTTGGACATAATTGTTGTTCCTTTTTAGTGGCATTAGGGACATAAGTTTCTGCCCAGCTGTAGCCATGATGGTTTAAGAATTAGGATCTTGATGCACCCTTGTTACTGCAGTCGGAATGCAAGCTTTTGGGCCGAGTTTAAGCTAAGCTTTCTTTAGATTGATGAACACCTCCAAGCATACTTAGGTGTTAGAAACTGAAATTTTGTTCTGGAGGTCATAAAGAACGCTATAATTTTTTTAACCTTGTTATATGTAATGCACAACTATGTAACCACCTCATTTTTTGCTCAATGCTTAAGTTTTCCATCTGTTTAGTTGTATGAACCCCTATTTTGCTAGCTAAATGGCTTATGTCATGATGATTTCATATGCTTACTAAAATCAAGGATAGAATTATCGTCCATGCACGCTTTTTCCCATTCTTCATTAATCATCTTGATTAGTTTCATAATTTAGGAGAATTCCAATCTACTTTCTATTAAAAGATTCATTAACTTTAATTCCACCAATTCAGAATAGGACTTGCTAACTCATCTTTTATTTTTTCATTTCATTCTTCTTAACCATGCACGCTTATTATTATATTAGGCAGGGATTCTACAGTTGCTCGATGACATTTACTCTTAACTTATTTACTATTTATTCATCAATTTTTGTTATTTATTTTATTATTATTATTTGATTTGTCTACTTATAAACAGGGTTCTTTTATTAACCTATATATGTTGTAAGTCCAATTCCACCATTCTTGTGCATTTTATAGGTAGGATAGATCTAACTTTCATTATAATTTATTTCTTTATATCTAAACTATGATCAGCCCTTAAATTACTTATGCTTTAATTCATTCTTTGAATAAAATATTTTTACTTGGCATGCACATCTCATAAGGATTCATTTTCTTGTAATCCAGTCTGTTATTGGAAGCTAGTTCTTGTATACTTATTTGTTTGTTTTTATATAAATAGACATCGTTACTTGTTTCACTAACCTTAGTGTCTTATTTGGTAACATGAGATACCAACAAAAGGAGATATTCAAATATATAGAGCATAAGGTGATAGTGCAATAGTGTAAGTGATTGAGCTGGACATAGTAGGTAATTGGGGAGCTAATAAAGAGATATATGAATTATTCTTCAAATTCTATATGAATTTGATAATTTACATAGGTTTATTAAGATATAAATTTATGTAGAGATAATGTGATGTTGATATAGATGGATACGAAGTTGTCAGGTGGATAGTGATGATGTTATTGATGCATGATATATATTTGAAGTGTTTTCTCGATCTATAGACTATCAGGTCATTGAAGAAAGTGACATGGGGATCACTATTCATACCCAGGGATCCATATTACAGCCATTATGCTGCCAAAATTTTGGCAGAAATGGCATGTAGATTTCTTGCTTAATCTCAATAAAATGACATAAAAAATAATAGGTGTGATGATTAGGTTATAAATTAAGTTGACCATTAGATTATAATGGGTTTAAAGTAGGGAACCGTGAAAGCAGATGAGGTTGAGTGCCTAACACCTTCCCCAACTCATAGATGCATAATTTACCTAAGAATCTTTATGAGACGACCGGTTTAAGTGTGGAGTCAGACATTTCAAACCCTCTTGAAAATTTAAACTTATTTTGTTTTCAAAATCAATGTACATCCACATCTTTAAAAAGGATGGTGGTGACTCCAAATCATGTGGGTATTTTCTACGATAGACAAGTTTCTTTTCAAAGGGATTTACCTGTCGTGCAAAAATCTAGGCCCACAGAATGGCGACTCTAATGGGGACTTATTGTTCAATCCAAAACAAGCCTGCTATAGTCTTAAGTCAACAACTCAACCATCTACTTTTGTGTTTAGATCAATTTACTACTTTCTTAGTTAACATTTGATAACTTTATTTGTTTTATTCTTGTATTTAGGATATAAAACATTTAATGTTGCAAACCAAACTTTTGAGCATGTACACATTATTTGTTAATTTTCTTTTCAAACGAGTCTAAGATCAATTAGGAGATCACATTTTGCACTGGTGCACTCATTACAATGTATATTTGCATTGCACGTCCTACCGGGTAACGTCTGATCCTAATAGGAGGGGTCAAAAGCAGAAGTCATGGTTATTACATTTTCCATGGCCAAGCGAAAATCCCCAACCTAAGCCACCAACCTGCAACTTAGACCATAAATGTGCCGATGAGGTTTGAAGGCATGGAAGACCTAAACGTAGTTCATTAAACTTAACTGCATGCATTAGACATAAACCAGATTAGTTGTGTTAGGTCACTAACTTAGAATATCATTAGATATCCGAGTTAGAGAGAACTCTATCTCGCTATTTTTGTGAAATGTAGATGATCTAAGTTTGTTTGTTTTTATGCATACATAACATGTTGAGAAATTAAACAACATAGGATTTAGGAACAGATACATAGTTACCCCCATTTGATATTCCTAGAACACTTAACCCCATAAGTCTATAGCCCATCCCCAAATTAATTAAATTTCTTTTACTCGTAGGAAATGACACCTAGGAATGTCCACTTGACACTGCATAGAGTATGTACCCCAGAATTCTCTCAGCTATTAGAAGTAATGCCACAAAGGGACAGGAAGTGGTGGGCTTGCCACAGCCAATTAGGGGACACATTTCGCTTAGCAGATGTACTACTAGATTGGCCCATGCTTGAGGCTGCTACGTCATTCTAGGATCCAGAAGACCGGGTATTTTGGTTTGGATCATGTGAGCTATGCCCTACGCTTGAAGAATTAGAATCATTTATTGATTTCCCTCCAAGCAAGGGCATGCCCACAGCCATACCAATACTTAAGCCAGCCTATTCAGGAGATCTCACAAAATATTTGGAGATACACAAGAGTAACCTTGAAAGAAAACCTAAAGAAGGATGTGTCTCTTGTACATTTGATTTTCTCATAAAAAAGGGGATGGCAAGGGGCAGGAGATTTTGTAAACCCCCAAAAATATAGAGCATTCACCCTTGCTACAGTAGGACAAATCCTCCAATTTCGTAACCCACACTACATTGAAGGAGTTGTAAGCAATATCTTAAATCACCATATGGAGAGGAAGAGAATAGCCCCAGTAATATTAGCAGAAATCATTCATAGTTTGACACATTGTGCTCGACAAGAGAAAGGTTGTCTTTATGGGTCCCCAGCTTTCTTACAAGCCTAGTTAAGGGAACATTTACCTCAGATCTCTTCCATTCATTGGGCCTTTTCATATGGAGACAAACCTCTCGAAGCTTATGTTGACAAAACTACCCAACACTTGTGGAAAAATCTATTGAAGAATATCAACTACTCATGAGAGACTTAATACCAAGAAAAGTCTCATGGTATAGAGAGTGGTGTCGACCTCACATGCTTATGCTATGCATACCCAGATGAAGATACTTGATTCTTGCGGGTTTACACGCATCTACGCCATATGTCCCACTACGAGTACTTCGTCAATTTTCATATAAACAGATGGTGTCAGGGACATTCTCAAGATACATGGACGTATATTCACTTGACACGGCTACCAAATCTGACACATACAAAACTTTGCAAGAACTTTAGACAGGGGGCACTCATGAAGACATAGACCTAGAGATTGTAGAACATAACAAAGTCACTAGTGATTATAAGGTGTGGTTCAACCATCTTTATGGTGGAGCCATAGTGGGAGATGGGCAAGTGGTGGTCCCCAAAAAGAGAAAATTACAGGGGGATACTTCCCAGAAAATCTCCACATTTGTGGAAGAAAATTCGAAATCCGTAAAAGAAATGAAACAATTACAACAGAGCTTGTTAGAAGAAATTTCACAACATCAAGGCCTGGAATAAGAATTAGCAGGGGAGGTAGATATACACATAGAAGCTAAGATTAAGAGAGACAATCTTCGACTAAATGAAACAATAGAAGCAGACTTGACAAGACTCCAATTAGATAAGAGAGATTTAGAAGACATTGAAGATAGTCTCCGCCAGGAAAATGCTAGAGCTCAGAGACTCCATGCCCATGAAATAACTCATCGAGATCGATGGATCACAAGCCTATATCAGCAGCTAGTCAACCTAGGACAGACACCTTGCCCGACACCATTGTCATAACAAAGCATACCATTTGATGTGTCAATTTTGTTCTTATGTTTTTTTTTCTTGGAATCTAAGGACTTGGAATTTAAAAAGTTTATCAATAGAAGTTCTATGTTTTGATGTTCATTAATAAGATTTTATGACTATAAGGACTACTTTCTAAAATACACCTGACAAAAATCATATAAAAGTCAATATAGGGCGGCCGACAAAAAGGAAGCAGATTCGGAGAAGTCCTTATCTATTAAGATCAATTACTAAAAACTAGACTTTTGGACATGATACTTTTGAGGACATGTCGCACAGTCAATCAACTCCTGACCTGCCCACACAACCAGATTATTTGAAGGGCATATATGAGGCCATCAAGTTGCTCACACCAAAAATAAGAATGGCATCAAGAATTGACCCGTCATCGTCTCACCCATCGTCCACCTACCCCTTTACAAGCACACCATCTAGGTCCACCTCATCTTTCTCATTTGAGATTATCACACCTTCACCCCTGCCACCTCGGACTCAAGCTCATCCCCAACATAGCTCCATTAATGCTACACTCATATTTAACTTTTCCATGGTTCCCCCGACCATGCCTGAATTCTTCCCTTCGGTTAGCCACACCCAACATAGTGAATAACCCTTCACCTTTCAATCCCCTCCACCTTATAATGAAAAGGAAGAAGAGGAAGCACAGAATTTCGCATTCCCTCCTCGAACACCACAGGCGTCCCAGCAAAAAAATCCATCATCTATAGGCGCAAATGGTATGAGGAAAAAGATGGATAAAATATTAAGGAAAATGGAGAAGTTAAAAATAAGTCATCAGTTAGGAGTCACGGATTTTAAAGATTTGTGCTACTATCCGGGAGGACGCCTTCCAGAAAAATTTCAACTTCCGAATTTTGTAAAGTATGACATAAAGGGGTGTCCTCAAACCCATTTAAGGATGTACCATAATGATATGTTTCAGTTTGGGAAAGACGAAAAGCTTTTAGTGATGTTTTTTTCAAAAAGTTTGACCGGTAGCGCACTCTAGTGGTATGTCACCCTAGATAGATCATAAGCTAGTTCATGGAGGGAACTGTCGGAAGTGTTCTTGGCTCATTTCTGTTTCAACCTCGAACTTCAACCTAGGAAAGTAGATTTGGAAAGAATGAATTTAAAAATGAGTGAAAGCATGAATGAGTACGCTTATAGATGGCGACACATGGCCTCAAATCTGAGAACCCCGTTGGACGATGAAAAGTTAATAGATGCATTCATACAGATGCTAGGCCTAGTATACCAATACATGTTACTGGCCCAGACTCACAACAGCTTTGCATCCGTAGCTCGTGCAGTCGAAAATGTGGAAAGGATGATCCGAGAAGGCATTATCATTGATAATCTGATAAGTACCTCAAAGCTCTCCTTTAAAAAATCAGTTACCAAAGACAAAGTGGGTGAGGTATAGCTAATCATCCCATAAGCTTCCCTTCCTTTAATGACGTTTAACTCGACGACCCCCCCTCAACAACATCAGCAACGACAGCAACAATCACCACAGTTTCAACAGCAATAATCATACTAGCAACAACAAGCCATCCAGCATAACTTTACAACTCAACCCCAACCAGAGAAAAGGAGAAGAGAGTTTACCCCGTTGCCTTACTCCTATTCTTAGATGCTAGATGGCTTGATCACTAGTGGACATCTTCGCCCACTTACCCCGCGTTCACCACCAAACCCACCCCCAAGGTTCTACAATCCAAATGAACATTGTGCCTACCATCAAGCACCAAGTCATACAACTAATAGGTGTTTTCAGTTGAGACATCACATCCAAGACTTGGTTGACCAAGGCAAGATTGTTTTTAGTCCAGCCCTGGCCCTGCCAATTTCTACTCAGAATGAAATCTTGCAAAATCCATTGCCAACTCATCCACCTACCAGATCCAAGTCTATCAATATGATTGAATCTGATCTTCTCCCTTTTGACCTTACACAACTCATAGCTTGAAGAGGTGAAACAGTAAGGGTCCAATTATCCCAACTGGCTATCCCCACCCCATTAATTTGCACCATCACTTGTGATAATTGCTTAAAATTGCATAATTATCATAATCAAAATGAGCATTATCACATTTATTTTATGTGTATTTATA
>JAOXJP010210328.1:0-11888 GCA_025762735.1 Platanus orientalis
GAGAGAGAGAGAGAGAGAGGGGGGGGAGGGGGAGTGTTTCAAAAGGTTGGAAATGACATCCAGCATGCCACCAGGCTTGCCATCAGATTGCTGCAAATGGGGTAGGATCTCCTATGGGATTAGCAGTAGCATTAGGGTTTGTTCTTTTAGTTTTATTTATTTACTTGAATAATTTTGTATGTACAAAAGGGTTAGAGTTAGTATTCATCCCCCCTTTTTTTTCATTTTTTTTTATTTTTTGACAAGTAAAGTAAATTTCCCCCAGGATGATTGAGTTTAAATCTTAGCACCTCTTTTATATCATAATTTCTGATATATGATCATGAAAGATGGTTGCTTTTTCTTTATTGAACACAAATTACACAGGTATACACTTCCTCTGTTACTTGACATGATTGCTGGTGGTCCTCTTAGTAGTGCATTATAAAACAAAGACCAATAACAACTTGCTAATTAAGAATCCTAATACCATTGAATGCAAATTCCACTCAACAAATACTTATCCCAACTATTTGGGGTCAGCAATGTGAATCCTATTTTGACCTTCCGCTCTACCTAGGGTCATATCTTCTGCTAAATTATAAGCCATCAACTTTCTCACTACCTCAGCCCATGCCATTTTGGATCTTCCCCTTGTCCTTTCAAAGCCATTAACTTACACAATATCACTTTTATCACTGGTGCAGTTCTTTGGTTTGGTCTTCATTATACTTGACCAAACCAGCTCAGTCAACTTTCCCTCATCTTGTAATCTGTTGGTGCTACCCGTAGGTTCCCCTGAATACATTCATTTCTACTTCTATTTTTTCTAGTCTGGCCATTCATTCAAACTACCAAAATAAGGAAAATAGGAAAATTGAAGCTAATTAAATCCTGATGTGCAATTTGAGGAAACCACTATGAGTTGAATGACCAAGAGAGAAAACACACTATGAGAAAACCTAATTAGTTGTGGGTGCAAGGGGGAATACCCATCTCGTGTGCTAAATGTGTATATGCCCATCCTATGGGAAGGAAGAGTTTCTGGCCCATTTTAAATCCCAAGCCTGCTGTTGTATGCTTCAAGTCCCACAGGCCTGTGGAGTGAAGATTCTTAG
The DNA here is from genome assembly GCA_025762735.1 of Platanus orientalis. NCBI lineage: Eukaryota > Viridiplantae > Streptophyta > Magnoliopsida > Proteales > Platanaceae > Platanus > Platanus orientalis. The sequence goes on from JAOXJP010210328.1 coordinate 1,098, forward strand.
ATGACTGTGCATGTGAACAACAGAACAAATACATTATATTAGACAATTGTAGAGAATCCTCTGGAATCATATTATTGCTGTCTAGTCTATTGTTCTTATAGCCAAAAACAATTTGGAATGTAAGAATGTTTGGTTACCATATTCACCTCGAGATTTTGTGCTGACTTTTCATTAAATTAATACTCATGCATGTGTAGATCACCAGAGTCTACAAGGGAAAGGAGCATGCTGAAGTCGAATTCAGTGTAAGATTACTTTCTTGTACATTGATTCATATATGAACATATATTCTTCTGTGTGGTGATTATAGTTATTCACTAGATCTTTGGTGCTGGTAATTTCACACTGGAGCTATATTTGTTGACAATATGCTTAATTTTAGGTTGGCCCTATACCCGTTGATGACGGAATAGGGAAAGAAATCATTACTCAAATTACAACTACCATGAAGACCAATAAGACATTCTATACAGATTCCAATGGCCGTGACTTCATTAAAAGGGTAAGTTTCGCACATGCCATCTATACTGCATTTTTACTCAGTGAATTCAGTTATTGTGTTAATGTTCAATATGGTAATTATGTTAGAATTTTGAATCATACTTTGCATGTTATTATTGACTTTGCTGATGGAATTCTCTTGAATGGAGTGTTTGTACTTTATAAAAATGGGAAACAATTGATCTTTAGTTTAAGTATCAAGTTCTAGGAACAGATAGCATATAAGTAGAAGTTTGATCTTTGAAAGCTTACTTTGTAAGTTTTTCTATGATTACTTCTTTTATTTTTTTATTTTTGGATAAGTTTTTGTGATCTACTTGATGTTTGTCCATTAATTTAAAGATATAATATGTTTGCAGATTCGAGATTATAGAGCAGATTGGAACCTACAAGTGAACCAACCCGTTGCCGGAAATTATTACCCGGTATGTTTCTCATATAAGTTTAACAGTTGCATATGTTTTTTCTTGTAATTTTTTTTGGCAGAGGTTTTCCATTGTAATTAATCTTTCTATAATTACGGATTTGAGCAACTAAGTACCTTGAATGATTTCCAAGTCCCCTTAATTTTTAATCTGGTAAGTGTTTTAGGTTGTGTTTGCTAACTGTGGCTTTAACGAGTGAACGCATGAAATGGATGATAATTCAAAAACTTCTCCCCAATCCATCTCTCTGCCACATACAGTCTTCAAAGGAGAAAAAGCTGTTAGCAAGAAAGAGAGACGTGATGATTTGTGGTTGCTTGCAAGTATCACCACTGTAGCTCTAATACCTTGAGAGTCTAATGATAGATTTCTGCCAATAGGACAATCAACTGATCAAGGGATGGTAAAAATTTGCATGTGTTGCTCATCTGGGTGTTCCCACTGTACAATGATGTCAACCCCCTCAAAGATTAGTCATCAGTCGTCAGTAACTCATCAATATATATATACACCCATTAAGTACCCATGCAAGGAACAAAGATTTATCAATTTTGCTTCAATCTTGTATTTTTCCTGTGCTGATGCCTCTTTGTGCTCCTAGCTTCTAATATGTCCATCTTTCTGCAGGATTCTTTATCCCTTTAGCTGCCTGGTTATTAGAAGATGATTTAAAATTCAGTTTGTAATTTGATATTCTTTTGTTTACACATAATGATGTTTACCTTTTTTTCCAGATAAATCTTGGAATTTACATGGTAGATAACAGCACTGAGCTTTCAGTTTTGGTAGATCGGTCGGTGGGTGGATCTAGCATAATGGATGGACAAATAGAGCTGATGCTTCATCGGTTTTTTTCTTCCCTTAATGCTTGATATCTTCATGAATTACATATTATATTGCTGTTAATGCATAAAAATATGATTCTTACTTTTTTTGTACAACAAGCTTTGTCAGATTTCTAATTTAGTTCCTCTCTGTATAGGAGGTTGCTTCATGATGATTCTAGAGGTGTTGCAGAGGCACTAGATGAGCAGGTCTGTGTCCTTGATAAATGCACAGGATTAACGGTAAGCACGTCTTTCTCAACTCTTATTAGCAAGCTAATATATGAACACAGCCATCCAATTCTTTTGAAGGTTATATGTAGAATTATTGCCTGAAAACTAGACTCAGCTTACTTGCACTCATTAAATTTATTCCATTCTTTATGAATATAATTTTTTTTTCTTTTTATGAAAGGCTCATATAGTAGCCTTAACACCATGAGTATGTTATGTAGGCATCTTTATGCTTCTATGGTTACTTGTAAGGTTGTGCCGAACAGATTTTTAGTTCAGTTTTGCTGAATATGGTATTTAAGCAACTAGTGGTTGTGAAAAACATCTCCAGATCATTGTATGCCCAGACTAATCTGTTACCACAGTTAATCTGAAGTCTAGGAGACTGTTGTCTTTTACATATGCACCTACAGAGATTTTTGTTGCTGACTATCTAGTGCTTTCCTTGGGATCAGCCTACAACTGCTTTGTTTGACCCATTCCCTTTTCGAAGCTTTTATTGTCGTTTAAGCTAGCCTATTGGCTTATTTGGGTTGGTGGCTTCTTTGAACTAAATAATAAAGACAAGATGCACAGGTATTCTTTACAGCCCTTCCTCAGGTGCTTCACCACCGATCTGTCTAGGGTATCTCTACAATGTTCTTTAACATATGCATTGCCATAGTACATAGACACTTGAACATTTATTGACAAGGAAATATTGTTCCCCATGGCATACATGTAGGGAGTTTAGGGCCCACCATTTGATTGGTCTGAGACATGAGCATGCAGGAATGGTATACTTCATATTAGGTTGTGTGGCCACTAAAATGATTCATTTATAATATTTTCATTGAAACCACTCTATTCAATTTCCAAGATAAATTTTATTCAACCCAAATTAACCTTGAAATTAGAAATACCATGCATTTCAAGCCCCCTCCCCCAACCACCACCTTCTACAGACTATCAATCTTAACACTAAGAATTGCTTAAAAAGATAAACCAGGACATCAATGATTTTGCCAACATGAGAATTACTTTTGCATAAACAGTCTGTTGAAATATATTAAGTATATTAATTCTAACCTCTCTTACAACCTTAGGGTTCTATGAGAGATGGTTAATTGCTTTATTTAAGATGGTATCAGAGCAAGTTTTAGGTCTTGAGTTCAAATCTCCCTCTCTGTGCACATGTATGCATGTTTTGTAGACTCATACCTAGCACATAGCTCCTCCGCGTTCATTGTTGAGGACTGCCCTCCTGAGGTTGGGTGTTCAAATATATTAAGTATATTAATTCTAACCTCTCCTACAACCTTAGGGTTTTAGGAGAGACGGTTTATTGCTTTATTTAATAGAGTCTCCCAGCTATTAAGGATTTGGAGCTATTGCCTTCTATTGATTTGAACATTTTTTAGCAGATCCAAGGAAATTTTTATCTCAGAATTGATCCATTAGGGGAGGGTGCTAAATGGCGTCGTTCAGCAGGCCAAGAGATATATTCTCCATTTCTCTTAGCCTTCACAGAACAGGTTAAAGAAATACGTTGAAGTTGACTTTTTCTAGTGTTATGGATCTGTGATGCTGAGGTGATAGGTTTTCCTGTTGCAGAACGGAGATAACTGGACAAGTTCTCACGTAACAACTTACTCAGGGATGGATCCCTCTTACAGTTTACCAGATAATGTTGCACTGATAACCCTCCAGGTATGTCCTATGTCATTCTTGTCCAAGAAACCATATTGCAGTGTTTGTTTTTCCCTTGATTTGTTTAGAACTGAAAATAAAAAGATAAAACAAATCACTCCCTGCACAAAAGCATGAAACAGTGCTTTTGACACTTGCAGTCCCACAGGAGCGCTACATGCTACCAGTTTTCCTCTATTTTCTAATTTAAATTTTCTCTTCCTCTCCTAAACTTGGCAGGAGCTTGAAGATGGAAAGGTTCTCCTTCGGTTAGCACATCTATATGAGGTGTTATTTCTCTCTTACTTAGCCCTAGAAACTGCAGTCTACTCTGAGTGGATACCAACTGAAATTGTTTGGAAAATCCCACATTTTATTTTCAGGCTCATTCAGGAAATAAAACTGTTCTTCAGCATATATATTTTACTCCACAGGTTAAGACATCTTGCTATGCATTTGTCATTATATCAAGCTGCGCTTGGATCCTTGGAGTCTAAACCGCCCCAGGAATTACCTGATTTACATTGAATTAAATCAACTTTGTCTGCTCCACGTGACCATGGGATTACCTACTTTATTTTCCCAATTCAATTCCCATGACCAAAAGGAATTTAAAGCTCCATCTAAATATGTGGATTTTGTACTCTAAAGAAGGGTGGGATAGGGAATTAGCTCATTGTAAATGAACTCGAAACCTGTATCAATGCCAAAAGGGGGCAAATGTTCTGTCCAGGATTTTCTATGTCCTACTGTGTCCTCTCACCACAGGCTGACACGTGATGGTTTTTTGAATTTGGTGCCTCTTTCAAATAGGGAGCAAATGCTCATTTGAACACTTTTTTTTAACAGTTTTAACCCTATACAGTCCATTTTAATGGGTGCCTATTTTTTCATTTGAAAAATGTTTTTACAGTTTTAACCCTATGCACCCAGCCTTTGTGTGTAGGACACGGTAGGACATACAAAATCCTGGACAAAACATTTGTTCCTATGCCAAAAATATTTATTAATTGGCCATCCTAAACTCCTACTACTTCCAAGTTCCAACCCCAAGGATCTTAATACAGCCTTGTGTTGTTTGTTGGCTTTTATAATCAAATATCTCAGATCAATAAAATCACCTGAATTGATACTTTTTTGGAGAGGGGATAAGTTCACATGAACCAAAATGGAGTTCTTGACGCCCTTTTTGTGGGTTTTAGTGCCAGGAGTTGGTCTGGTTTTCCTGCCATTCATATCTTCATTTGAGGTGATTTTCTTCTCAGTGTATTCCTTTCAACTAATAAATTTAGATAAAACCTATGATACTGGTTGCTGAAACAGAATTTTCTTAGCAGCACCAACAAAGCAAAATTGTAGGACTAGCAGTGTTTGATGGGTTGCACTTGATGTCAAATCAGGTGTTGATTTGGGAATAGAAGTGTTTCTCATCAGTGATTGTCTGATCTTGCATCCCTTCATGGTTTTAGAAATTGAGGTATTTTGATTGAAACTGACCAGTATGTTTTTGTTTCAGGGCTACCCTTAATAATACATGTCGGTAAGTTAGTCAAGATGTTAGAACATCTCGGTCAATGTCGGCCAAACCTTTAATACAAAAATTACCAGACTTTGGTCAAAACTTTGAAATGTTTCGACTGAAGCGACTTTTTTTTTTTTTTTTTGATGAATAACTGAAGCTACTTTTACACCATAAACTTCTAAATCCTTGTTAATCCAAAACTCACAAATGCTCCCTCTCAAGATATTTATACAGATGGGACTAAAATTGCTTATTTAACCTCAACTAAATATAAACTTAAATTATCACCCAGCCTAATATAACAAGTTTCCAGCACAAAACTAAAACAAAGATAATATGTAAAAACAAAATAAATAAGTTAAGCTATATGCACTTATATATCCAAAACACATGTTCCATATATAGGAGATCAGGACCCAGCACTGAATAGGTCCCACCTAATAGATTGTAACCAAATTTCAACTTGATCAGATGATTTTTAAAGTTTGATCTACAGATCATTTTTAGAGAGACCAATTTTTTATCACCGGCCAAACTAATATGATACAAGGTTGTGATGATTCAATCATATGATATTCTCCTAGACAATCTCTGGCAAGCGATCCATTCAATGGTGGGTCTTAATCGTCTGTGCATTATAGAAATGTTTCAGATATAGGACCCCAAACTGATGTACAAGTCATTGAGCCCCAGGCTTGCGAATTTCTTCTAAAAAAAGAAAAGACTATTAAAAAAGAAGAAGACTACGGAAAAGTCAGATATATACATTTCCAACACACCAACTCACCCATCCATTCACACATCATATATTGAAAATCAAAGTAGGACTGTAGAATGCTTCCTATTGAAGCTTTTAAAACAGGGAAAAGAAAAAGGAAAAGAAGAAGAAGAAGAAAAAGCATATCTCTTTGGTGAATCCTATTTTACTTATGTTAATATATTACTCTATTATGTAGTTATTATCTTTTCGGACGATGCACCACGTTATGACTGACCATTTATATATTTGTAACTTTGCCCCTAGTGTTTCAGACATTCACAACAGCATCTCACACTACTTGTTCTGAATGGTTATTTTCATTACATAATGAATCCTAAGGGTGTAATGATGTTATTCTATCTTTTCCCATGGCACATGTATTACTTTATTATGTAGTATTTTTTATCATTTCTCAACTCTATGTAACCTTAGTGTTATAGATATTTGTGACAACATATGTCACTGGGTATCTTTCTCATTAACCATTATAAATGGTTGTCTTGGTTGTGTAATAATTCCTAGGTGTATTATATAATGATTCTTATGTGTATACAAGTACTTAAATCTATCATTTCATGGAGTTTCATAAAAAAAAATTATCATTGTTTCCATAATGTTTTCATTACTTCTCTGATATTTCCATAAACGAACTCAATTTAGTTCCACTTTCATGGGGACCGAAGTATAATTTCTTGGATCTCCATTCATATATATATATAATTCTCTAGATCCCATAGTGGTGGTAGAGCCACTGGGACTGTCCAACCATAGTTTTTAGTTTCCTTGTTTTGGTTTCAATGACTTTTTAAATCTTCTCTCTTTTGTCTAATGAAATATGCTAGATGGGGGAGGACAAAGACCTTTCAGTGATGGCAAGCGTGGATCTTAAAAAGCTGTTCCTTCACAAGAAGGTGATACAACGAGACTGAATTCCTCTTTTTCTTCAAGTATGGTATAGTCATGGTTATAATGTTATACTTTTTATTCACTTCAGATCAGCAAAGTAACAGAGATGAGCTTATCTGCTAACCAAGAAAGAGCAGAAATGGAGAAGAAGAGACTGGTCTGGAAAGTAGAAGGCTCTCCTGCGGAAGAACCCAAGGTGATAAGGGGGGAGCCTGTTGATCCTGCGAAGCTAGTGGTGGAGTTAGCCCCAATGGAAATCCGCACCTTTATTATCAATTTTGATCACCTCTCCCTTCAAAAAGTTGACCCCTGAAGATAGAAAAAACTTGATGGCTTCCTAACAAAATATTCCTAGGCGTTGTTCTTGTGTCTCCAAATGCCTCTCAAATTGTATGTGGATCTTCTATGCAATCTGTACAAGAACAAGTTTCTTTATTTCAAGGACTACAAGCAGACAATCTCTACAATCCGAATCCTCAAAGTGTAGTCTTTAAATTTGATTGATTGAGTGATCCTAAAAAGTCAATAAAGGCATGGTTTTGGCTGTCAATTGGGAATGTGCCAATGGTTTTCTTGACCGTTTTATACAAACGGAAATAATGTTCTGTCCAGGATTTGGTGTCCAGGACACCAGGGACTTCACATGGAATAAAATGGGCAGAAGAGCGGATGTAAGACAGATGAATTGAAGATCGATACATCTATCTTCTAGTTAGGTGTACTTTATCTAAAGATTACATGGTTGAATGTAGGCTGTAGCCGTAAGTCAGATGTAAGATGTCATGGTTCAATGTCCTGTCCAGGATTTGTTGGGATGTCATATGGAATAAAAGGAAGGGATGTTCTGTCAAGGATTTGGTGTTTAGGATGGAGTTCAGGACACTAGGGGCCGTCATATGAAATAATTCTATACTAAAAAATGCATCACCGACCCATTTTATTTTATATGATGTCACTGGTGTCCTGGACACCAAATGCTGGACAGAAGATCCATTCACGGAATAAAATGAACAGAAATTTGAAATTGGAGAATGATTGTTTGTTGTGAGACAGACCTCTCAAGGGGTGCCATTGATTGATGCATGATGTATTTTTGAATTTGACGTCTTTTATTGGTCACCTACTGTTTCAACCGAACACTTTTTTGGACCCTTTTACCCCCAAAAACAAAACATGTCTGTTTATAATTCACCATATATACCACAAAGGTATTTTTATCACAGAACATTTACTTCGTTTCACATTTAGAAAGGATCTTCTAAACTCAAATTTGTTGTCTCCCTGTCTCTCCAAACCATAAGCTGACACGTTTTTTTTTTTTTTTGAATCTGGTGCCTCTTTTTAGTACTTTTTTTTATGGTGTTAACCCTATACACACTTCTTTTATGCGGGGAGCTTATATGTGCACCTCAAGTTTTTGTAAGCACACCTCACTTAACTCTATTCCAAAAATACCCTAACTTAAAATGACAGTTATAATCCTAATGAAAAAATAAACTTAAAAAACAAATTTGTAAGCACACCTCCTCCTCTTCTCCCACACCGTCAACTTCAAACTCTCATTATTCTGCTCCCTGTCCATTCTTTTCCTTCTAAGTTCTCTAACACCCAAAAAAAAGCCACACATTGTGATTCTTAAACAACAACTCAACCAATGGAGCACAAAGGAAGTGAAATGGAGTGAAACGGAAGCCCTGAGGTTAAAAAAATTTCAAGTTCGCAATTGTTTTTTTTTTTGCTCCGTCGTGTTCGGCATTACAGGGCTGAACAGGCTTTAGCCTATTCGGCACTATGATGCCAAACATTCTTAAGCATGGTCATGGTTGGCATCACAGTGCTGAACAGGCTAAAGCCTGTTTAGCCCTGAGAGGTCGAACAAAAATAAAAAGCCGATTTTTTCTAAGCAGCCCAATGTCTCGACCCTCTACAGTCGAATTGGTGATGAAATGGTGATAGATTATAGCAATGAATTCACCATGCACGATGTAAAAAAAGTGTATGTAACTGATAGTGTGTATAACAATTTGGATGAACTTGACGTTATTATTGTTCTCCTATGTGTAGATATTCAATAGTTGGGTGGCATTGATTAGGTGGGCGACGGATGTTGGAAAGAGGAATGGGTTTATTGTAGTTATTAAGAAGTCAGATTCAGGTTCTGGCATAAAAAAAACCAGGTCTAACCCTTGCATGCGAGCCGAGTAGGCAGTATAGAGAAGATAAGAGGACAAGAAATGTCAGTGGGGTTGTAAGGAACAAGGGAAAAGGCACCAAGAAGTGCGAATGTCCATTCCAACTGAAGGGAAAGAAGTTACCCATTGATGACGATTGGTTGTTGCTAGTCGTATGCGGCGTGCATAATCACCCTACTGCAGATCATCTCGAAGGTCAATGGGTAGATTGTCAGATAAACAGTCCTCACTTTTGAAAGATATGTCTAAGAGTGACGTTCGACCAAAAGACATATTAAGTGTAATGAAGCAAATAGATGCCCTCAACACGACTACAATGACCATAATATATAATGCGTGAGCTAAACAAAAGAGGGAAGAGAAAGCTGGTAGATCTTAGATGCAACACTTTCTTAAACAGTTGGCGAAGTATAATTACATCGAGTGGCATCGGATAACCGAAGACAACGAGACAATCACTAATATTTTTTGGGCACATTCAGCTTCTATGGACCTGTTGTGTGCATTCCCAAGTGTGTTGATCATGGATTGCACCTATAAAACAAATAAATATCGCATGCCGTTGCTGGAGATTATGGGCTTGATGTGTACCGATGTGACTTATTCTATGGCATTTGTGTATCTTCAGTATGAGAGGAAGGATAACTTTGTATGGGCACTAGGTGCCCTATGTAGTATCATGGACGACAGTGCTCTCCCTAATGTCATTGTAATGGACAGGGAGTTGGCTTTGGTGAATGTCATATCAAGGTTGTTTCCCAATGCTATACATTTGTTGTGTAGGTGGTACATTAGTAAGAATGTGCTTACAAACTGTAAGAAGTTATTTATGATAAAGGAGATGTGGGAGAGGTTCATGATGATCTAGAACCTATTGGTGGTGTCACACACAGAAGAATATTACCTTCAACACTTGGCATTGTTGGAGAAGCAATTTATCACATATCCAGATGCACTCCATTATGTGATGAGTACTTGGTTGGATGGATATAGGGACATATTTATAGCAGCTTGGACGGACAGGTTCATGCATTTAAGAGCCACTACGACAAATAGGTAACCTTTTTGTTTGGTAATCTTTCTTAAGTTTAAAACTCATTGATTGGTACATAACTATTTATGTACATGTCACCAGGGTTGAGAGTGGGCATGCGAAGTTGATGCGGCAGCTTGGATCTAGTCAATGAAACTTTGAATCCTCATGCTCGAAAATCCACAATTTGCTTGAGCTACATCACACATCCATCAAGGCATCATTCGAGAGATGTAAGACGGTTGTGCAACATAGCTTTAAACCTTCCAACTTCAAAGAGCTTCGTGACAATGTATCAATTTCTATAATTGAGAGGATTTTAGCTGAGACGAGGCATGTACGTGTTGTTGGAGTTGATTCTACTGCATGTGGATGTGTTCTTAGATGCACACACGGGTTACCCTGCGCATATAAGCTAGCAGAGTATAGTAGGCAGGAGCATCCCATTCCACTTGAGTTAGGACATTCGCATTGGCGCAAGCTTAATATGCATCCTCCCACAAGCCCAACAAGGGATGATTTAGACGCCATAACAGATATGAATTTGTTTATACAGTAGTTCAACCAATCCAATCAGTCCAATAAAGTGCAAATGCTTCAAAAGTTACGAGAGTTAACAACACCGGATAACACACATATCAAGGAACCTGAAGTTAAAAAAATACCCGAGGTCATCCACATACCAAGATAGACACATCCATGTGGCGTGATCCATCTGCATTTGAG
>JAOXJP010210339.1:0-11888 GCA_025762735.1 Platanus orientalis
CTTATTGAGGTAATTCTAAACTTACTTTAATAATAGATCTCAGAGATTCATATGATGATCATGGGAAAGCATATGTAGATATGTGATTGTTTAAATGAACTTTAATAATTTCTATGTTTAAGAACGGTAAACTTCCAACACCTTTCAAATACCAAAGAATCCATTTTACAGTCTTCTAATATGCTCTTCCAAGTTTATCCATATACCTACTAACCACACTAACAACTTGTGAAATGTCAAGCCCAGTGCACATTATAGCATACATAATGCTCCCAACAACACTAGCATAAGGAACACGTGACATGTAATCCACTTCCTCCTCAGTCTATGGTTATAAAGAAGTTGAGAGTTTGAAATGAGCTACAAATAGAGTATTCACTGGTTTCGAATCCTACATACCGAAGCATTATAGAACCTTATCAATATACCTTTTCTATGATAAGTACAGCCTGCTTGCTCTTTGGTCCTTGTGAATTTTCATACCCAATATCCTCTTTACAGCACCCAAATCTTTCATCTCAAACTCACCACTAAGTTAAGCCTTCAATTTGTTGATTTTAAATGTTTTTAGCAGCAACCATTTCCCTGGATCACAAACCCCACAGGCTGATGCATATAAATCTACTCCTCTAGTTCACCGTGTAGAAAAGCAGTCTTGACATCAACCTACTCAAGCTTCAAGTCAAATAGAGCAACCATGGAAAGTAGAACCCAGATTGGGTTATGCTTCACAACAAGTGGAAACACTTCATTGAAGTCAATTCCCTCTTTTTGTGTATATCCCAATGCCACCAACCGTGCTTTGAATCTTACATCTTCCACCCCTAGAGTTCCTGCCTTCTTCTTGAAGACCCATTTATAGCCCATAATCTTTTAGCCCTTTGGCAATCTCACTAGCTTCCAAGTATGATTCATGTGAAGAGATTCGATCTCCTCACTCATGGAAATGGTCCATTGTGCTAACTCTCCATTAGTGATGACCTCATGATAACTACACGATTCTTGAACCTCAATATCCTCTGCCACACTAAGTGCATAAGCAACTAGATCTACTTAGCCATATCTCTCAGGTGGTCTAATCTACCTAATTTCCCTATCCCTAGCCAGATGATATTATTGCTCTTGTGGTGCGTATTGCTCTTCCTCATATACCTAAGATGGAACATCTTCCTGAATATTTTCTAAAGCTTTAATCTCAAGCTCCACCTTCTCCCAGACATCGTGGTATTTTCCTGTATCAAGACTCTTTCTTAGGATTCAACATAGTAGACTCATCAAAAGTCACATTCCTGCTAATAATAACTTGGATGACTTGGAATCAGGATACCACAATCTGAATCCCTTCACCCTATCTGCATATCCTAGAAATATGCACTTCTTTGCTCTTGGCTCTTGTTTACCCTCATTCACATGAGCATAAGTAGCACAACCAAACATTCTCAAATCAGTGTAACTAGCAAGAGAACCAGACCAGACTTTCTTAGGAGTCTTACACTCGATAGAAGTAGATGAAGACATGTTCACCAAATAATAAGCTATGTTAATAGCTTCAGCCCAAAATTTCTTGGACAACCCAACGTTGGAAAGCATACACCCTGCCATCTCCAATAGTGTTATATTCATCCATTCTGCAACACCATTATGTTGTAGTGTATTTCTGACTGTGCAGTATCTTACAATCCCTTCATTGTTGCAAAATTCATTAAAAGACCCCCCACAGAATTCCATGTCAATGTCAATTCTTAAGCACTTGATCTATTTCCCTGTTTGCTTCTCGATCAAAGCCTTCCACTGCTTAAACTTAACAAAGACTTTATTCTTGTGTTTCAAAATAAATACCCAGGATTTTCAAGAGAAATCATCAATTAATGTCAGCATATACCTTCCACCATCAAGAGAAGGAACATGAAAGGAACCCCAAAGATCCGAATGAATATAATCCACGGTACCTTTGGTTATATGAACAACCGTACTGAACTCACCTTGTGTTGTTTCCAAAAAACACCCTACTCACAGAAGTCCAATTTTCCTATTTTTTGGCCACAAAACAAATTATGTTTGCTCAACACTATCATACCCCTCACACTCATATACCCCAACCGCATATGCCACAACCTAGTAATGTATGAATCTAAGTCCAAAGTCGATACATCAGTTGCACTTATAACTGTAATACCCTGCAGCAAATAAATACCACTCTTCTGCTGTCCCTTCATCACAATAAGAGCACTCTTCAATACCTTTAAAACTCTACCTTCAGCTTTATAACTACAACCATTGGAGTCAAGTGTATCTAAGGAAACGGGCTTTTTCTTAGTTCTGGAGCATGTCTGACGTTAGTCAAAGTTCTCACAATACCATCATACATCTTAATTCAAATGAACCTATCCCAACTACCTTACAAGCTACATTATTTCTCATCAGAACCTTACCACCATGTATTAATTGATAAGTGGTAAACCATTCTCTATTGGAACAAATGTGGTAGGTACAGCCTGAATCAAGAATCCAATCACCGCCTAGGCTATCATCAGTAACTGAGAGAACATCAGCAATATCCTCTGTAACACCAATAACATTCCCTAAATCAAAGGTTTTCTCCTTTCTTTTCCCTTTACGCTCTGGATAGTATTTTCTAAAATGCCCTTTTCTTGTGACAATAGAAACACTTCAAATTTTTAGATTTTGATTTTGATCTAGACTGACCTCTGCTATCAAACCCCTTTCTCATGTGTTCTTCCTCTTACAGCCAAATTGTCATGACCCAAATCCATAGGCTGAGAAGTGGGCCGAGTTTGGATCTGTGACATGGGAATGATCCGCCCCAAATCTGTTTTTTAATAGCAAAGAGACCAACGACCTCAAAGTGGGTCATTAACCCTCTTACCTATTCATGTATCATTTTCTATATAGATGAAATGCTTATCTTTCCACGTCCATATTAGTCCATATGAAATAATCACATTATAGTGGAATAATAATAATAACAGTCAATATTCAAAATAAGTGCAACGGAAAGTGAAAGATACACCATATTCAAATATCCTAACATCTCAAAGTAAAAGGCCTTAACATGCCCATAATAAAGGTTTATACAATTCTTGCCCACAACGGGGCCCATCTCAAAACATTAATAGGTACATCTCTCTCTAGTCCAAATATAACTAAACTAAAAATGGAATGTGAAACTAGGATGCAATAAACTAGGCCAATGACTCAATCTCCAAATGTCTTCACCTTGTCCTAAGGCACAACCCAACCTGTATACCTACACATCTGCGAGTGGTTCCAATTGGGGTAAGCTTGACGGGCTTAGCAGGAGGGTATGTAGTTTATACAACACAACAGGAAAGCAAGGCAGATATAACAGTAGATAGGGTGATCCAAAGTAGAGGAAAGAAATAGAGTACATAGGTGCATGCAACAACAATAATATGCATATATCTCTACTTCAAGTATGCTAATACTTTAAAAGACTAAGTGATAATATAAACCAAGATAGTTTCAAAACATGTATGTACTAAAGTTACATGCCATGTGTCATGAACCAATTATCATGTTCTACTTAGATAGATAAATGCATGTAGAGTAGAAAATATACTACAGGCCATATTCTAAGATTACGATAATCTAAATATCAACTCATCGCCAAACACCAATGAACCAATCAAAGATCCCAATAAATCCAAATCCAAGTCCAAACCAAATAACTAAAATGGGGTTCCAATAAAACCAAACCATGTGTTGGATACTTGAGATTCATTGGGCAAGTATATAGCCCCTTCACCTAATGGTGATTATCACTAGACAACTAGTGTCCCTTCGCCTAACGGCAGTCATCATTGGACAATAGGGGTGGCAATTCGTGTTGGTGGGTCGGGTTCGTGTAGTGTCGAGGTAGGGGTATAAGACTATTTGGCTCAACCTTAACCCAACCCATTTATTAATCGTGTCAAATCGGGTCGACCTGTTTGGACCCGAAACACATTTAGGGTCAAACCTAACCCGCTTATTTTCGTGTTGGGTCGTGTCGGGTTTACGGATTATGTGGTAATTTATCTTGGCGAGTCGGGTTAGTCGGGTTTGTGTCATGTCAAGGTAGGGGTATAAGACCATTTGGCTCAACCCTAACCCCACCCATTTATTAATCGTGTCAAAGCGGGTTGACCTGTTTTGACCCGAAACACATTTAGGGTCAACCCTAACCTGCTTATTTTCGTGTTGGGTCTTGTCAGGTTCACGGGTCGTGTCAAACATTGCCACCCCTACTGGACAACTAGGATCCCTTCGCCTAATGGCGGTCATCACTAAGCAAATATGTAGGCCCTTGGCCTAACGACGGTCATCACTGGACAACTAGTGTCCCTTCGCCTAATGGCGGCCATAGCACATACATCAACCCACTTATGGGTTTACTATACCAAATCCGTGTTTACAAATCCGGTGCTAAAATCTATACTCATGTATGGTAAGGTAACTACTACATAAGTATGTCATGTAAAGGATATTCATGTATGGTAACTCATAAATAGTTCCAAAACCAAATACAAATCACATATAAGGACTAAAACAAATCTAGAAGTATAAATACCAGTACCAATCCAAGGCATATATTATGCTCATAAAATTGAAATTGACTCATGTCGATTACTACTAATAACATAACCAAATAGCCCAGATGTTTTCCAAAACTTATGAAGAAATCCAAGTAGAAGACTCTTTGAAAACACTGAAGTAAATCATGCCAAGGAAAAGATGCTCATGCCATGAGAGAATTTCCATAAAGTGTGAAGCCAATGTATTACACACGAATTCTAAGATCCTAATAAGGGAATCAATAGAATTGCACAATTGTCCATAAGCCAACATGTATTTTGAAAGAATTCACCAAAGAGAACAATAAGCTTAAGTAAGGAATCTAAAGGCATCCTAAAAAGCATGTAAGTAGCAAGGAAAAATAGTAAGAGGCATTTTGTCAAACATGTAGAGTGCAATAATTAAGAAACCTAGGGAAAATAAAAAAGGGAAGCACAATCTTCACCATAAGAAACCTTCCAATCTGAACGACACAAGTAAATCAAGACTCTAAACTCCTTCACATAAATTAGAGACCATCTCAACCATTCTACAAGCTCCAATCACAAGAACACAACCCCATAACCCAAGAGCTCATAGAGATCAATAAAGAAATTAATAACCATCATGCTCACATCATAGAAATATCAAGAAATCAACATTCTAAAAAGAAATTGAGCTAAATCCATAACACATAACTCATAAATAACAAATCTAAGATCCTAAGAAGGGAAAGTGTACATGAAATGCATATCCACTCACTTAATCTATGAAATCAAGGTTTCACATAATGAATAGATGACGAACCACCAAATCAAAGATCATTTTGTACAAATCTATGATCCTAAGAAAGGAAAGTGTGCATAAATAACATATCTAACTCACAAACCATTCTCATAGAGATTAGAATCCACAAATCTTAGTACACATAGAATGGAATCATATTTCTATGAACTTAGGAAGGAAAAGTGTAGTATAAACAACATATCTACTCACAAACTTGGTTTTCCTCATTGATTAAGCTTCAAAGTCCTCCAAGGCCTCCTTTTCCTTCACTCTATCTTTTGTAGAAATGAATTAGAATTAGTATAATTAGATATAACATGAAGAACTAGGAAGAAAATAAGTTATTTCAACAGATTTTTAGAGTTAAGAGTGAAACTTACCCAATTGGGGAAGAACTCCCACACTAAGCTCAAGAACTTTTTCTAATCTCCCTAACTCTTTTCCTTTTTTTATAATGATGCAAAATGACCTAATTGAGGTGTTAGTAGGGTTAGAAATATACCATGACGAGATCTCACATGTTTGGGGAACCAATGAGTAAGTGTCACATCAAAACCACCCACATTGAGCCATTTTCAGCCCCTTTTTTGGTTTTCCGGATGTGGGGCACCCTTCATGACTATGGGGCACCTAAGATCCCCCCCTCCCTCTGTGGTGCCCTTGAGGTGTGACAGGTGACCCAAGTTGTATATATGGGGCACCCGGCCTGCACAACCTAAAACTGTGCAGATTTTCTTTACAAAACCTAGTAGCAAGAAAACAGTCATAACTCTCTCTAGAAAACTCAAAATTGGGTGCCGTTTGTTGATTTGAAAAGAAGACTCAAAGATCTTTCCAAAATGGTATGGATCCAACTCTAGTTCACTCAGGATTGGTGCCAGTGGTCTTAGGAAGTTACCCTAATTACGCAATTAGGATAACTTTCAAACTTGAATATTTTGTGATCCAACTTGGGTTCTATACTTCTAAATTGGTATAAAGGGATTCCTAAACCACTCTAAGGTCATTATAACATATGTTAAATAACAATTTTATCCCTATGGGGTAAAATTATAATTTCACCCCTTAAATGCAATGCGGGGTATTACACAAGCCCTCACCTAAGCTCTCAACAATACCCTCACACACCCTCTTCTTCAACTCCTTAGAGTTTAGGGCTACCCTGACATCCTCCATGGAGAGTATCTTTCTCAACATCATGGTATCGACAAAGTGCTCAAAAGGTGGAAAAGAACACATTAGAATAATAGCTTAGTCCTCATCATCAATTTTGACATCAATATTTCTTAAATCCAAAATAATTTTATTAAATTCATCAAGCTAGTCTTTAATGGTCATACCTTCGTGCATCTAGAGAGTAAAAAATCATTTCTTCAAATACAAATGGTTTGTGAGAAACTTAGTCATGTACAGACTTTCCAACTTGAGCCATAACCTAACAGTTGCCTCCTCTTGTACAACGTATCGCAGAAATTCATTGCTCAGGCATAGCAAAATCGCACTGTGCACCCTTTCCATTAGTTCATCTTTATCATCCTTCAATATGGTTTCAGGTAGAAATCTTTTCCCTTTAGTGCTTTCATCAACCCTTGTTGAACCAATAAGGCTCGCATCTTTACCTGCCAAAGGCTAAAATCATTTCTCCCATCGAATTTATCTTTGTCAAACTTCGCCTCCATTTAAGATTGACACAACTAGGGCTTTGATACCAATTTATTGTGACTAAACCCATAATCCACAGAGAAATACAAAAGTAAACAAGAAACACAAAGCACGGAAACACAACGATATATGTGGTTTGGCTTATAGCCTACATCCACGGTTGAAGACAACAAGAAATTTCACTATCAACCAAAGGAGATTACAAGTAAATCGAGATTCGGTTACAAACCCTTTCACGCCAAACACACCCTTTCACCCCTTTCTCTCTTTGTCAAAGTCAAGATGCCTCTTAAAAAACCCTAATGCATATTATATATGTGGTTACACAAAATAGAACCGAACTGGGTCATGGGTTGATTTACGAAAATGGGTCGGATCGGGCGGGCGGGGGCTTTCAGGTGGGGGCAAAGCCCCTAGACCCCTGAGAAGGGGGCGTGTTGCCCCCCTCCAACCCCTAGCAAGCTTGACCAGTAGATGTGTGGCTTAGTCACCAGTACTTGTCTGAGACATCAGTAGCATATGGAACACAAGGTAGAATTCAAGCCACACTCAACACTTCCCTTATCCTCTGTTAACCTCTACTGAGGGTTAAGCGATGGAAACATCAGCGCCAAAAGTGATTTACACTTTTTAGGGGCATGCGTAAATCACTTCTGGCGCTGATGTGCTCGCCACCTTGATCTCGGCAGAGGTTAGCAAAGGATAGGGAAGCATAGAAAATCCTTGACGTTGAAAATAACATTATTATGTTGAAGCCAAATAAGCTAACAAATAAGTGCAAATTTAATGAAATTTTATTGTTCAGTCTTATTTGGCCATTTGTAGGTCACCCGGGAAATAAGACAGCCTTTAAAGGAGGGCATATCACTATTTGGACTTCTCATATGTCATAGAGATTGCTCCCAAATACCCTGGGCATATGTACATCTAACAACACAATGAAGTACTGATTCTTCATCTTCATTACACAAGGGACATGTAGGATTGAGGTGGTTGATTCTTATATAGAGGGCCTATTGAACAACCAAGGCCTCATACTAGCTTTCCAAAGGCCTTAATTTTATTCGGAACATTCACTGACCAAATATATTTCCACAAATTCACCTAAGGAAGATGGGGGGATTTAGGGGGGAGGGGAGGACGCTAGAAGATTATATGCAGATTTGAAAGAAAATTGGCTTTTGCCTTAGGCTTCCAAATAATGTAATCCTTGGGAATGATCCAACTGATGGGGATGTGAAGTATAGTTTCCTTTTTTTATTGGGATATTAAGCTTTCAATGGGGTTGAGCTGCCAACAAAAGTTATGGGGGTCAATTATTTCTTGAAACATTTTGATTGGACATAAGGTAGGTGGTTAGGACTACAATATTTCAGCCAGGAGTTGTGGGATCTAAGAGTACTCCCAAACCCGGATATCAGTCACATTGCCAACCATCCATTGGCATCCTTTAAGGAGAATGCTTTACCCTTTAAGGAGACTCCTCCATCCCCCATGAGCCCACCTTTTTAAGTGAAGACCCCCCAATATGTGTGAACCTGGGAAGTAAATGGAATTCATGAGCTATGCCTAGAGAGAGACAAGGTGGGAAATCAATGTCTAGCATTGTTTGGCCAAGAAAGCGAGTTTGGCATAGTGTAAATCACAAAACCCCATCCCACTAGACAATTTTGCGCTTCTAAGCTTGTCCCATTTGATCCAATGGATTTTCCTTTCCTAATGCCATTGTCTCCAAATGTTTCTTTAGTGTTTGTATATCATTTGTCATACTCTCTTAGGGAGAAGAAAGTAGGCCATTACATAAGTTGGAAGGGCCGTGATCATCGAATTTAGGAGTGCCTCTTTTCCAATGGGGGAAGAAATTGAGCCTTCCAATGGTGGATCCTGTTTTTCTTTTCTTTTCTTTTTCTTTAATGTAGAAAATGTTAATTTTTTCCATCCCAAGTAAGATGGGGGACCTAGGTACTAACTTGGTTTATCTTCTATCCGCATCCTCAAGATCCTAGCAATCTTCTATCAGGAACCTGGAGGTGTATTTCGGGAAAAAAAAATAGATTTCTCCAAATTCGTAAACTAGCCTGATGCTCTTTGGAAGTTGGATAAAATATTCGTAATAATTCTAGCATCATTGGGAGAAGCCCAACAAAAGATGTAGTAGTCATCATTGAACAACAAGTGGGAAATGGAAGGGCTTCATAAGATCCATCTGTATGGCCATTAATTGGGTCTTAGATCGATGGATTTTTAAGTGGTGAAGTAACTCATGAATGATTAGGATATTGTTAAAGATCAGCCGACTAGATATGAAAGTAGATTGAGATGGGGAAATGATTGTCACTGACCTACTTCAATCTATTTGCTAGAACTTGGAAACAATTTTATATATGACATTACATGAACTAATTGGTCTGAAGTGAATTAGAGATTCTGGACTTAACTACTTGGGAATGAGCACTATGAAAGTTTGATTGATATCTTGATAGATTTGTGCTCATTGAAAATATCCAAGAAATATTTAGTGACATCCGACCCTACCGTGTCCTAATATTTGTGGAAGAACCCGGATCAAAAGCCATTAGGGCCTATAGCATTAAGAGTACCCATTACATAAATCACTAGCCAAACTTCCTCAAGAGAGACCTCCTTGTCAAGAGTTATCTTGTCTTCTTCGAACAATGACTGTGAAATTTGGTCTACAGAAGAAGTTATCTCCTCATTTGATGGGGTTGCGAAGTAGTTAACTATTTGAAATATGTAACAAGGACCCTTTTAATCTCACTCTTGGAGAGTGCCCAATTTTCTTGAGAATTTTTAATCCTTGTTATCATGTTCCTTTCTCGATGGAGTATAGTAAAAAGGTAGAAAAATCATTTATTCTTGTCCCCACATTGCAACCATTGGATTCTAGACTTCTACACCCACAACACTTCTTCATCTTTTAACACTTGATCCAAATTAAAACATTACTGTGCTAAAAGATTCCTCTTACTGAGTGGACTCCAACATCTGGTGTATTCTACCTAGCTGGGTTTGAAGTCTTTCAATGTTCCTTTGGACCCTCTTTAGGGTAAACTTATTCCAATGACGAAGAGCTAGGGTAAGACCAACAAGTTTCCTAGGTACCCAATTAGGCTGATGGTTATCCTTGTTATTCCAAACCTTGTGGATTATTTGCTAACACTCCTCATGGGCTGTCCATAGCGACTCAAATCGGAACAGATGATAACCCCATGAATTGGGAGGGGCATTGTAATGCCCCCGAACCTGGACTAAGATATAGGATCCGTTAGCGCCCCGGATTTGGATCATTACATTACAATCCAAAATTCTTAATTCAATAGTCTTACATTCATACATGATCTTATTGTTGATTTCCTTATATTATCATGTACATTGATCTCATAGTCCAAAGTCAGAGTTCAAAGATAGCGGAAGTGATTTACATTCAAAATCCACAAAAGTCAATAAGTCATAGCGAAAGTTTCATCATAACATGCCAGTATTGATAGTAATGCAACGAAAAATACATTACCACAAAAGTCAATAAGTTATAGCAGAAGTCTCATCATAACATGCTCGTATTGATAGTAATACAATGGAAAATATACTACTAAACTCCAAAATGTAACAATGAATCATAGGTTTAAAGAACTATATAAAGGGGTGCCCTTTCACCTAAACATAATCTAAAGGGAAATAAATATACAATATCTCTCGATGACAACCATAATGTAAATGGGCCAAAGTATTCTAATCTCAACTATGAACAAAAAACAAACGGGCTGGAATTTTCGGGGCTAGTCACCATGTCAAAAGACCTACGAACATAGTCAGTCTGAAAAACAATATGGCTGGGTCAGTTCCAACCTATAAGCAATCATACTGACTATAGATAATATGAGGCAAGAAAGATAAGTCTAAGTACTAGTAAGTCCAAAGTCATTATGGAACTAAACAAAGATCAAATAATAAATATAAGCATGCTAGTACGAAGCTGATTAGTTTGAAATATCAAACTAAAGTCGATGGTTCAATGCGAAGATCCAAATTCGAATAAAGAATTTTGATTTCACAATTCAGAGTCCAATACTTAATACCAAACAAGAGCCGGTGTCCAAACAAAGTAATTCATTACAAAGATCAAAGTCTATGAGTTCAATGACATGTGTTAGTTTCATGGGATCTGATGTTCAATGATTCAAAATTTCCAAAGTTCAATGATCTGAAGGATCCAAAGTCCAAATGACACACGGCCTTACCCAAAGGTCAATGCCCAGATGTGCCCAAATGTAACACTTAGCCCAATGACAAGGCCCAAACAGTCTATCGTAACACTTAGTGTAACACCTTGCATAAGTTTGGCATACTTTAAGAATGAGAAACTAGTTGGGCGAGATGAGTCCAGATGAGGAATTCAAGACCAATGTTGAATCCATAATGGTGGGCAATTTAAAACCCAATTTAAGGACTTAACTTGATGAAAAGCTTGCACAATCACATTGGGAATGAATACAGGCCAAAAAGAACCCATAAGTCAAAAAAATTTAAAACCTGACATTTTGGAACGCTTGAAAAATTTTGAAGCTCTCTAGAATCTCAGGGAAACTCTCGGGTGTACCTTAAAGTGTTTGAGTTTTGGTGGAGTGCTCGAGAATTTTTAGAGCGCTCAAAAAGGTTTGGAGTGCTCCCAACATGGAAAATTGGAAAAAAAATCTAGATCCAAAATGATCATTTTGCTTACCCCTGAACTTGCGAATCCATGTGTGATGAGATTTAACGTCAATATTACTTAATTTAGGCCTAAAAACATTTGAAGAAGGATAAGAGAGTGAGGGGAGAAAGAATTGGAGAGAAGCAAGAGAATG
>JAOXJP010210350.1:0-11888 GCA_025762735.1 Platanus orientalis
TGATTATGATACCAAAATTGTTTGTATCTTAACAAAACACATCCCCTTTAAATGAGTGCATGTGAAACTTGTAGATCACGTTGAAATTATTTTCCATGGGATTTGTAATGTACATAGAGAGTTGGAAAATTTTACACCTTAGAAGTTTGGTTGATCTGGATGCAACTTTGCATATAGAATGAAAGTGAATTATGTATCTAATTGTGGTTTTTTTTGTATTTTTTTGATTAAACATTCTGATGGATCAGATGTTTGTGGATTTTTTCTTCCATGCATAATATCCTTCTTATACCTTGTAAGGGATGCATCTTGTATTCAGGTAGGGGAGGCTGCATTGTTCGTATTGCATAGCATGGTATTTGCACATTATGATCTAGATGATGCTGGAGAAATAATAACCCTAATTCCAAGAGTAAAACAAATATTATCAAGTCCACGTTGCCTTCCACGTGTTGCATAGGTAAAATTCCGAGTTTCTTTGGATTTCAAGTGATGTATCAATTGATATTGTGATTATTGTCCTGAACTGGAATTGATGACAGCAACTGGGCCATAGTTATTTAGTACAAATTGTACTGCTGTATAGCTCAACTTTTATCTTTTAGGGGACTGTTGCCCATATTTGTACATCCTTTTGCATACATTAATACAAAGTTCTTACTTCTGATCTACACCAAAGGAAAAGATTAATTAATATAATTTTATTTATAGTTAAATACACTATACCAAATAGTTTATCAGGCAAAGGTTGTTAATAGATGGGTGGGTTTGGCTTTATTGTTGCATTGCCACTTTTCCAAGAACTAGCTGTGGTAAACTTCAAGATTCTATTATCATTCATTGGATGTCCCTTTAGAAATCAAATGACATGATGAGTCGCTAGCTAGAGCAATTTATCATCCATTTTTGTGCTTTATGGGTGGATGGAAATTTTTTGGAAGTGTGCTAATATTGATTAAATTTTATAACCTTTCTAAGCTTCTTATTGACTAAGTACTTTTTATTCATGGTACAAGATGTGAGCTTCTTTTATGCTATTAGTAATTGGGGAAATGTGATGGGACATATATCACTTGCAATACTCACTATTTAATTTTAGCTTGTTTTTTTAGTCTATTAGTGAGTTTTTGTGATTTATTAGGTTTATTATTATTTAAATGTGTGAGCATTTATGCTTTAATGTGTACAATCCTATATTGTTTTATGGAGGAGTCTGTACATTTGAATTGCTGATGCCTTCATTATACCATGTGTGAAAACTTATATAGGCTATGCTTACTGGGGAACCAAGTATTGTTGAGAGTTCTGCTACTTTGCTGAAGGCCATTGTTATGAGGAATCCCAAGGTAATGATACGACTATACAGCACAAGAGCATTTTACTTTGCTCTGGCATATCCTGGTTCTAATCTTCATTCAATTGCACAACTCTTCTCTGTAGCGCATGTCCACCAAGCCTATATTACATTGAACGTATTGCTACCCTACCTCCAGAAGAACTTAAACAGATTGGTCCTACGCTAAGAGACAGGCTAAGCCATCCTTAGATGCAATAGATTTCATCAGAAGGTATGGACCGGGGTCCTTAGGATGGAGCAACTACTGGATCTCCAAAAGCAGAGGAGAAGAAGACGGAGAAGATGACATTTGTTGTGAAGTTGGAGAAATTTGATGCAGCGGCAAAGAGGTCTACCAATTTGGGACTAAAGGAGGAGGCCAATGATATTTGTAGAGAAGGTAAAGGATGCTGATGGTGTTGCGGTAATGGAGTAAAGAACTTCATAAGCTTAGGTTTTTGCTGAGTTTATCTGGAAAGATCTATAAATATCACATTGAAACTTTTATAAATACGACTGGATCCATTGGTATTGTATATGAATAGAATGTAAAAATGTGTATTAAGTATAAAACGTTTTTTTTTTCAATATGTCTGGTTTAGGTTGAATCAGGTCTTTATTAGGGGTACACATTTAAAAAAAAAGGACTTTAGGAAGCATTTCGAAAACACTTCCTAAAGTAGACTTTAAGTTGAAAACACTTCTTACAGTATGCTTTAGGAAGCATTTCGAAAATGCTTCCTAAAGTTTGAGACTTTTTGCGATGCCCGTAAAAAAAGTGTTTGAAAAACACTCTCTATAACTATAAGAAGTGTTTTTTAAATGCTCTAAAAGGTGTTTTTTTGTTGTAGTGTATGCCTAATCTAATGCTACAACTACTAATAAGATATATTATTGATGATGATTGATCAATTGATTGTCTTTTGTTCGTTTACTTCTTCCTCTATTTATAGAGGTCTGTCCATGACACCATATTTTCTCTTCCACATTCATTTCAAATATATGCTAACAAATGCCCCCGAACGTGTTTGGTTTAAATCCTAACCAGACACGTGTTGGTCTCCCACCATTTTTCAATCTTAATGCCATCACATCAGCCGTCTCTTATAAATGCCACTTTTGCTTCAATCGACGCCATTTTTCTCGATGTTTCCTTGACCCTGAATTTTTTCATCTTCGTCTTTTATTCTACTTAATCTTCCTCCTTCAATCATCATTTTATGGCCCGGGCAAAGCAAATCGCACCCCTTGACATTAAATTTAGGGAAACTTCCTCTCTTATCGAGCATTGAGAAGAAGGGGAGATCCCTATTGTTGAAACTAAAACCGCTTTGGTTGCGGTAAAAAGGTATGTATTTTAAGTGTAAGTGATCATGCCATGTCTATGACAGTCTTTATCGAGCTTATTTCTGAAGTTACTTCTTCAAGTTCCAATATCCCTTGTTATGGTCTAGGTCCCGCTATTCTGAAGAAGACTCCACTTTAGATGCCTCATTATTTTCCAGTTGACCTTCGTGGAGCTCCCTTGTTTTACGTTGAGAACATTGACCAGGGTGAATGGGAAAAGAAGATCGAACTTGGTTCCTAGTACAAATCCAACCATTTTTGGGCCAATTGGGTGGACCATGTGTTTTCTCAAAAGCAAAAAAAATGGGAGAAGCTTGGCCTCACCGGAGCCATTTTATCTTCTAAATTAGATTTTCCCTTCAACCAATCTCTTATTTCTACCTTTTTGGTGTTTTGGTCTCTTACCTCAAACTGTTTCTTACTCTTAGAGGGTCTTATGTCAGTTATATTAGCTGACATTTATCACCTTCTTAATATCCCTATCGATGGCGATGTTATTCTCCCTAATTTTTCTGATTCTTCTCTATCTTTTTTTAATTGTCCTTTCAAGTCTTCTCGTTTTTCTTACACTACTTTTCTTACTTATGAGATGGGCAAACCTAGCAATGAGGTCACATTCCAAGAAGAGTGTTCTTTTTTACCTCTGTTGGCTATGTAAGTTCATGGTTTTCTCATCCTTGAAGAGGATCACTTTGCGGTTTACCCTAATTGCTACAGATTTATCTTCGAGTCATCGGTTGGCCTAAAGCCCTTTTTTATTTGCCATTCTTTGTAGATCACTTTGGTCCCTAACTCGAGAGAGATTCTTTGGCTCAGTCAATGGGCCATTATGGCAACTCTAATTATGGATTTATGCCTATTTTCCAAGTTTATCTCTTGTTCCTTGAATTACTATACTAGAGTCCCGTTTTGCAACGTGCAGTATTGGCTCGAGGCCAGATATCTTGAATCATCTTCTCCCACTTTCACTCAGTGTATCGATGTAATTCTTGATGTACAACGGGTGCATTCCAACATTCATTCCCTCCCATTCTGAGACTTGAAGTTTAGCTCTACCGAATATCTTGCTTGGCAACCAAATCCTACCCAGTCTAAGCTCAAAGCCCTAAAGATCTAGGCATCTTTTATTTGTTCTCGAGACCTGCCTATTTTTCATAAGCCTAATCATGTCGAGGCTTACTATCTAAACATGTGCACTCGACAATTCAGACTTGTCTAATATATCCCTACTCCTATTTTCACTTTAAATTCTCCCTATGAGACTCTTCTCTCTAGTTCGAGAGAATTATTCCTTGAAAAGATGCGGGAAGTAACCCATCTATGATGTCGCTTTATGTCCCATCCTTTCAAGGGGTCTTAGAGTCAACACCCTCTTTTGACACTTGGTGGTCAAGCTTCTTGGAGAGCATTCGAGAGTTGCTGGGTTAGATAAAAAATCAACTATGCCCTCCTTATGAGGCTCCTCCAATAATAGGTATATTATTTTACTTTTTTCTTGTCATTTATTTTGTTAATTCTAGAGTTTCCTATTGTAAAAAAAATAATAGCAGCCCCTCTCCATGCTACTTCTGTCCTTTCAACTTCATCTCATCCAAACATGCAGCCCGATGGTGGTCTGAGGAAATCGAGACGTTAGGAGGACATTAAAACTTTTTCTATGATGGATATGGTCAATCATCAAAGGGTAGTTGTTCAAGCTATCAAGATTGAACATCAGACCGAGGGAGAGGTCGGCCTAGCAAGAAGAAAAAGAAAAGCAGCTGTCCTATCTACTGAGAATAAGTTACGTCAAGAGCTCGAGGAGAAAGAAAAGCTTTTGAAAAAGACCAAACTCGAACTCGATGCCCTAAATCAGAAGAAGGTGGATGAAGAAAAAGAACGAAAAAGTTTGAACTAGAAAAATGAACCAAAACACTGAATGACAAACTTTATCATTTATGGGAGGAGGAGCAGAAGGCTGCTGATGAAAGGAAAAGGGAGGAGAAAAGGTTAAAGGGTGAGGAAAAGGAAAAAAGAAAACAAGAAGCAAAGAAGTAAAGAAGAGACGAAAAAAGAAAAAAACAAATGAGAAGTTGAAGAAATTGATAGGAAACAAGATGAAGAGAAAAAGATTGAAGATGAAAAATAGAAAAAGAAAGAAGAGGATGAAAGGAAGAAAGAAATCAATAATAGGTAACAAGAAGAAGAAGATAAGAAGAAGGAAGCTGAAAAAGAGAATAAAAAGAAATAAAAAGATGGAAGGAGAAAAGAGGAGGAGAAATAAAGAGAGATGAGGAAAAGAAGAAAAAGGAAGAAAAGAAAAGACAACTCCTGGAGGAAGTAGAAAGAAAAAGAGAAGAGGAAGAGAGAAGATGAAGGCTTGATGAAGCTAAAAGAAGAAATGAACAGAGAGAGAGACAAGTAAAGGAAGAAGCTAAGAAGCTTGAGGAAGAAATAAAAAGAAGAACGAGAAGAAGAAGAAGAAGAAGAAGAAGAAGAAGAAAGACGGAAACAAGAAGAGGCTAGTATTAAGAAGCAGAAAACTGAAGCCTTAGGACAGGCGGCAGAGGATGAGGCAACAATTAAAGATCTTGATAGAGTGCATTCCTCTAATCAAGGGGAAATCGATGGTCCATCTCGAGACCACAACATTCCTGTTAGTGAAGAATCATCAGCTGGGGTGATGGACCTGGATTTTCCCTTTACCAATCTGACCTCTCCGGTTCCAAAATCTTTAGGAATGGTTTCATTGAAAGACCTTGAAGATACCTTGTTTGATGCACCAATGGCTGAAACTTTGAAGATTCTAGTGGAGCCTCTCTCCTCAGAATCATTGCTAGAGACTGTTCACGTATGGCCTTCTCTAGAAATCTCTGGGTGCTTGGCTCAACTACTTTCTTGAGCCAAGCTTTTTTACTTCAGGAGCTGTAGGGATCACAAGGTCTTCTTCATCTTCATCTTCATTGTCATTGCCTTCAGATCAATTACACCAAGCTCTAGCGGTGCTTCGATCCTGCTACATGGCTAGGCCATCGACTGTACTTTTGGATCCAGCAGTCAACGCTGTATTTGTTAATTCTAGTAATTTCCTGCTTTGACATCTTGGTTATTTGTCTATGGATCAACGTGCTAGTCTTCACTAAGCCCTTTCTTCCCATAGTGAGCCTCATGAACAACTTCAGTTGAGGCGTACCAAAGAGGTCCATAGTCACGAGTTAAGGGCTCAAATCGATGCCCTACTATCCCAACAATCATCAACTGTTGAGCATGTTACCTCTTTGGTGGACAATATCAATGCATAGGTCGCTGAAATTGAGAAGATTGAGGCCCATCTCAGAAAGTTAAAAGAAAACCTATAGAACTCTAGCATGGAACTTGAGAAGGCGATGGAATAAGATTCCCTTCTTTATGAGGAAATTCCATTCTTAGAAGGAGAATTGCTAATTTGTGAGTCAAAACTTAAGGATTGTGACCAAGTCATTGACACCTAGTGGTCTTTGTTAACTTTTGTTTTCTCATGAACTTTTAGACCAATTATTTTATACTTTTGTTTTGGTTTTTTATAACTTTCTTACTTCTAATATTTGATATTGGTTAACTTTTTCTCCCATATCAAGAGCTTGTACCTTTTTAGGAATTTTCCATTAATATTTTGTACATGTTCTTGTCCCTCGACCTGCATTAATCTATAAGCATTGTCATCTAATACTTCACTTACTAGAAATGGTCCTTCCCATGTTGGGGACTAGTTACCTAGTATAGGATCCTTAGTTTTAACAACAAGATGACTTTCCATATCAATTCTCCTTCATGGATTGATTTGGTTTTTATGTTCCTATTATAAACCTCAACCACTTTTTGTTTCTGAGAAATAATGGAATTGACAACCTTGAGATGTCTCTCAATGAGATCATCCATTTCAGACATCATGGATTCTTGATATTCAATATGGCTCAACCAATCTAATTTTCCACCCTTAGAGACTGTACGTTGATCTCTAAAGGTAGTACCGCATCTTGCCCATACACTAGCACATATATGTAATCCCAGTGCTCGATTTTTTTGATGTTCGATACACCCAGACAACATCAGATAGCAATTCATCCCAATTTAAAGCATTAGTGTCCACCATCTTGCACAAGTTATTTTTTATAATTTTGTTTATTGCCTCTGCTTGTTCGTTCACCTAGGCATAATATGGGGTTGAATTCAATATTTTGAATCCATAATCTTAGACAAATTCTAGTATTTGAACTCCATTGAATATCAGCCCTTGGTCGACAGTAATAGATTGGAGAATTCCAAACCGATGTATTATCATTTTTTTTATAAAATGTATTACATCTCTCTCATTAACATCTCGATATGACTTGTATTCTACCCATTTTGTAAAATAGTCAGTGGTAACCAAAATGAAGCAATTTTTCTTTATCGAGGTTGGCTTGACTTTTTCTATCATGTTGAGAGCCCATCCTCTAAATGGCCAAGGTTTTATGATAGAATGTAGGTTAGCTGCTGATACTCTAGGCATTAGCCCATGTTGTTGACAAGATTCACAACCCTAGGCATATTTGATACTGTCTTGTAAAATAGTTGGCCAGAAATAGTCATATTGACGAATCAACCACCTCATTTTTATGCCCAACTGGTGTGTGCCACAGATTCCTTCGTGAACTTCTGCCATTGTGAGCTTAGTATTGTTAGTCCCCAAACATTTAAGCAACATACCATCAGCCCCATGTTTAAATCTCATAATAAACTGTTCTACCATTTCTCCCGACTGTTGTTTTAACCTAGCTAAGTTAACCATCGATACCCTAATATCTGCTTGAGCGAAGTGGGATTGAAATTTGTCTTCCATCTCTTCCCAGCTTTGTATCAAGTTAGGTGGGCGGTTGGTGTACTTAGTGAAGGCTTGCCCTATTAAGGAATTGGGAAACAACCTTAGTTTATAGTATCCTAAGATGGAGAATTCCCCACATTTTGTGGTGAATCGGCTAATGTGTTCCTTAGCCATTTTGCTATCTTCCCCTAAAAAAGTAGCAAAATCGGGTATTTTATACCCTCGAGGGAACTTATAATCCCTGTCGATTTACTATGGGTAAGGTTTTCTATATGTTTGACATGTGGCCCATCAAAGGCCAGGTCCATACAAGTCCTCGAGAACCCCTATAACTTGTTCTTATGGGTTTTGGGCGTATCCTTGAGGGACCGCACCATATGGTTGCCCTGGGCTTGGGTAGGCCCTCTAGTAATGTGGAGGTTGCACATGGTATCCCATACCCATACCAGCAAACTCCTCGTCATTAGGGTTAGGGTTTTCTCAATAGTTTGATAGATCATGCCTCCTATTATGTGGCTGGTTTGCCCTACCATATCCATACCCATTTGTGTTTTGTCCATGGTATTGATCCCCCTAATAATTTGGTGGATCTTGCCTTCTAAGAGGCGGAGGTCCTGGACTTGGGTGCTCGTGTAAATTGGAATTATACCCAAATTGGTCATTCCGATAAGGTTGCTAGGTGTTGGGACCATAATACTCGGTTCAACCAATATATTGGTCGTGCCCTTTGTTCTAGGACCCCCACTGCTCTCATCGAGGTGCTATATTGGGTTCAAATATTGGGTTTTTGTGCATCTTAATCCCTTTGGGCTCTAATGGAACATTCAGCCTTGAGTGATAACCTATAGGGCCTTGATTCCCTTCTCCTAGTCTTCTTATAGAAACTTTGACTGGCTCCTGCTGAGCTGGCTCAAGGAAAACCTCAACTCGAGGTTCTTCAAGGTATCCAAGAGGTTTCTCATGCCCTTTGAGGATTCTGGGATGTCTATTCTATCAGCCATTCCCCTATCCCTAGTGCCTAGGTTCTGATTGGCTCGAATGTTCTCTACCAAAGGTTGGAGTACCTTTAGTTGGACATCTCCCAGGATACTCGGCATCATTTGAAATTCTTTTTCCATTCTCTTGATAAGGTCATCGAGTTTGTTTTCAATACTGTGAGACAACTCACGTGTCTCATCACCATTCAAATTGATGGGTCGTTTATCACTTCGAGGTGTCATTTATAGCCTCGAATACTAATCAAACCTCATACTGTGGTTGAATCTTTTATTCTGGAATCAACACATGTATAGGTCTTTCCAATTCGGATTATCGAAAGGGTTTTGGGTTCGGTAATGCCTATAAATCGAGGACTTTTACAACAGACAATAGCACCCAATATTGACAATATAAAGAAAGTTTTTATGAATTGAAAGTATAGAGTACAATGCTGGTTATAGAGATACCTTCGAACAATAGATTAGTCACTGTCTATCCTCTTGAAATGAGAAGACCTCATTGAATTTGATCCTTCGAACAAATTAGATTAGCCGATACTCTTTCTCTTGGAAGCAACTTGTTGAATTTGGTTTTGCGAACAAATCATATTAGCCTATGCCTTTCTCTCTGGAAAAGCTTCGTTGAATCTGGTTTTGCGAACAAGACAGATGAGCCGATGCCCTTCTCCTAGAAGAGTTTCATTGAATCTGGTTCTGTAGTAGACGAATCACCCAAAACAAGGGGTTCGAATCACCACAGGAATGAACTACTGTTACGCTTAATGTAACACTACAGCTATTGATAAGATATATTGTTGATGATGATTGATCAATTGATTATCTTTTGTTCATTTGCTTCTTCCTTTATTTATAGAGGTTTGTCCATGACACCATATTTTCTCTTCCATGTTCATTGTTTAACCATTTTTTAGTTTGAACTGTGGGCCATCTTGCTTGCTGACTGTGTCATGCATTTCTTAGTGGAACGCCCTATCTGCTTCCTCTTCTACCCAACTTGGCTTATTTCATAACCACTTGTCATGCTATCATTTAACTCCACGTGTCTTCTATTGAATGGTGGATTTCAAATATGTGCTAACACACTGGTGATATATATATATATTAAAACAATAGCCTCATGCCCCTTTATCTCTCATCCATGTGGACACTTTAACTAATTTTTTTCTTTTTCCCAAAACACCCTCCTCTCTTTCTCTTCTAAAACTTTCCCTATTTTCTCTCTCAAAATACTCTCACATGTTTGTCTATCCCTAAAATCTCTACTCATGTTTCCTATTTTATAGAAATTCTTCCTCCCTATTTGTGGTTAAGAATTTAACTTAAAAATGGTAAATTAAAGATGTCCCCCTTCCATATATATTCTCCTTTTTTCTCTTGCAAACCTTTCGTTTTTCCACCAAGACCTACAAGAACATAAAAATGGCATTACTTTTGGAATCCGCAAGATGCTACTCTTTGTTCAGTAAGTTTTTTATTTTTATTATTTTTTTCAGATTTGACCAGATTCTTCTTCATTTTATCTTCATTTCACTTGCTTTGTATTCTTTGGTGATTGGTCTAGGGTTTTTTAATTCTTTTTTTTTTCTTTCTCAAGATTGTTTGAGGCTATTAGGTCTCTTCTTCTTGCATCTCTCTACGTCTATATTGCATTTACTTGCAGTAAGTTTTTTATTTTTATTTCTTTATTCATATTTGACTAGATTCTTCTTCATTTTTGTTGTATTTTGGATTATTTAGTGTTCACTTGCTTTGTATTAAGGAGAAAAATGTGTGAAAACTTCCCTAATTTCCTTCCAAATGGGCTCTCTAAAAAGATGTTTGATATGATTACTAATGTTATTTGCTATATTTTAAATTATTAATATTTTAGCTATATATATATACCGAATAACGTGTCATGCCCTTATTTGACCTCCACATGAGTTGGATCTTGTTTTAGACTAATCCTCAACCCTTTTAAACCTCATTTAGGTCTATTAGACCATTTAAAACATAAAGAAGAAGAGTGAGAGAATTAAGAGGCTTGGGAGAAGAGAGAAAATATCCATCTTTTCTAAGTGTTAATAAGTTGCTAAAACTTAGATCTAACTTAAACTAAATGTGATTTACTGTTTCTTACCTTGGTTTATGGTTTCTAATCATGAAATGCTATTTTTATTCATAGAAGAAGGAAGGATCCACAAAAGCAAAGGAGTTTTAGGAGAGGATCCTTTGGATTATTAAAGGTTTGAGCTATTGGTGAGTAGATATGTAGTTTATGCCCACTTTTTCATTCTTAGGATAATAAAAGTGTGATTTCCTTTCAATGATTTATAGCTTTGGTTAATGGATTTGCCTCTCTCATTCATCAAAATGTTAATTTCCTTAAATCGAACTTTAGTTTCTTTTGATTGAACATGTAAGGAAGGATTCTCTACATTGGTTTTATGATTTATTGAAACTTGAGAATAATTACACAATGTTGGTATCTTTGTGGAGTGAGTTTAATAATCTTTATTATATTTGGAAAGGTTTTGGAGTTGAGTTCATAGGATTTTAATGGTTAGAAGGTTTTATGTGTTGTAGCCTTGTTTATCCTTTATTTTCCCTTGAAATCCTTAATTTCTTACACTCTACCTATTTGATAAATTAGCATAGAATTAGTTTCCCTGATTTGCATATCTTTCGAATGCCTTTGGAATCTCTACATGATTATATTTCTCACTTAGATGGATTTTTTTTTTTACCTTATGTTAATCCATGTTGTTTTATGTTAATTCTATTGATTCTCATGTTAAAATTTTAGAATTTCGGTGCATTACATTGGGTTTTACATCATTTGGTAGCTTTTGATGGCATGAGTATGTTGTTTTTGGAATAGTTTACTTCGGTATTTTTAAAAGGGCATTTCACTTGAACTTCTACATGAGTTTTGAAATATTTGGGCTATTTGATTTTATCGTTAATGGTATTAGGCATGAAATTATTTCACTTTCATGAGCATCTTATAGGTCATTGGATTGGTACAAGCATCTATATTTGCATATTGGTTTTTGGCCTCATTAAAGGCGATTTATCTTTTCGATTTTGGAAATATTTATGAGCTTGCACACATAAATATTTTACACATGACACTTATGTATTAGTTATATTACTTTAAATAAGCATGGCTTTGGACATATCGATTTAGAATATTTGGTTTTGACATGATACCCGGAAGAGGGTTGGACCTAATGGCTTCAAGTACCCTACTGTCGGGTTATATCAATAGGTGAAGGGACTATATATTTGTCCAAGGATTTAAGGTACCCTATCGTTAAGTCACATCATGTCACGCCCCAAAACCCATACCTATACGGCTACAAATTTTGGCGCATGACATTAATCCATTCACATCAATGTCATT
>JAOXJP010210361.1:0-11888 GCA_025762735.1 Platanus orientalis
GCATTAGGATCCACATTCAACAATATCTCACTTGGAGATTGATGCTCTTTCTGTTGTTTAGCTTTTATATATTTAATTAAACCTCGTTATTTCCATGAAACTCTTGCACCTCTTCTTCTTTATCTTTATTCATGAAGATCAATTGAAGCTTTGCATAGTTCTAGTTTCTGTATTGTCACCACTTTGATAAACATGGATGCTTAGTTTTCATTTGTATAAATCTTTTTCAACTTCATTACTTGTTCCTCTAGGAGAGACTTTATGAAGTGATACATTCTATCAATTTTCTAGTCCTTACATAAAAAATTGAGTTCCTTACATGATGAATGACACTTTGGATGTCACTGAATAGCTTGTTGTTCTCTTACTTCTTATCTAACTCCATCATTTTTTTTTAACTTTGTCAATTCTTTACTAGCCTTTGTTGTTGCAATGTATTCCACTTTGGTTAAAAAAAGCGCAACTATCTTCTTTAATTGAAACACCCAACTGATTGTTGTATCACCTAAAGTGAATACATACCTCCTCGTACTTCTCCTCTTGTCTTTATTGCCTAACAAGTCTGAGTCAACATATCCTTGTAACTATACTTTTGTCCCTTCAAAATACAAATCGGTGTTAGTGGACACTCTTAAGTATCTTAAGACCCACTTAACTTCTTCTCAATGCATCCTTTTAGGTTTGCTCATGAATTTGCTCACAACTCCCACTACTTTGGCTATATTCGGCATAATACTAACCATGGTATACATCAAACTACCCACCACTTAAACAGATGGAACTGTAGACATTTAATCTTTATCCCCTTTAACCTTAAGAAAATCTTCTTTGGGGAGTTTAAATTGACTAGCTAGTGGGGTACTAATTGGTTTTGAATCCTCCATGTTGAATCTACTAAGCACATTTTCAACATACTCTACTTGAGACAACCTCAACTTGTAATTCTTTCTGTATTTTGTGATTCTTATTCTAAGATTTTTTTTTTGTTATTCCCAAGTATATCATCCACGTATAAGAGTAATATACTATGCACATCATTAAAAGTTTTGTGATAACAACAATGGTCCACATGCCATCTTCTATACCCATTCTCCGACATAAATTTATTAAACTTAATGTACCATTATCTTGGTGTTTGCTTCAATCCATATAAGCTCCTTTTGAACTTACACACCACTTCCTCCTTGCCTTCTACTCCATACCCTTATGGCTACCACATGTAGATGTCTTCTTCCAAGACACTATGGAGAAAAGCTATCTTTACACCTAATTGTTCAAGATGTAGATCTTTCATTCCTACAATGTTTAGCACCATTCTGATGGTGGTCATTTTCACAATTGAAAAAAATAGTTCAGAGTAGTCAATGCATTTTCTTTGTCTATATCCCTTTACTACTAACCTAGAGTAGTATCTCTTTGTTTTTCTCTTCCTTTAACCTGCACATCTACTTGTTGTCTAGTGCCTTACTTCTTTCAGGTAGTGGGATTAAGTCCCATATCTGGTTTGTAAACAAGGATTTCATCTCCTCATCCATGACATTCAATCCTAATTCTACTTGGATCAATCCAGCCCAATTGGTCCATTCCAAGGCCTTTTGGACTGGTCCAAACTAACCGACTTCCTTTCTTCTTTTTTATTTTCCAACTGCATCAGGCTCAACATCCAACACATAAGGCCCTTGAAATGAAGATATGAAGTGGTCCATAATTTACCAAGTACTCATAATCACTTACACAATCATGTATAAACTAGTGTAGATGAAGTAACACAAATATCTTTGGGATTCATTTTTTATCGACATTAGGGTCTAACCATATTATCTTCATCAAGGAAAAATTGGATTATTCGGAGGAGCTAGGGTGGTTAAAACAATACTCATCATGGAACTGCTTGGCATAAAGAGGAAGAAGACTTATGAGAAAAAAAATGTATTTTGCAAGTAAAGATATTTGTTATGGGTTTTTCCTTATAGAATTAGAGAAGAAGTGTGAAACCCCTTCTTGAATTTTGCAAGTCAATTTATAATGACAATAAGGATTTCCTTGGTTAATTCTTAATGGAGAAGTTTGACAGTAAAAAAAAAAAAAAGTGGCTTTAGTCTATAGTAAAAAAGGGTCATTACATCCTTATGCAACAAAGTATGTACAATGCATTCAGATGGCAGTAAACCAAGCTAGAAGATATGTCAAAGACATACCAAAAAGATATGGAGCTCATAGTAATTAATACAATCTAACTTTTCTTGTAGATAACTAAATATTTGATGTTACAAGGAACATTCGACACCAAAATCATATAAATTAAAAAAAGCTCTACATGAGAAAGAGCTTGACTAACAAACTATAATTGAAGAAGCAATTGTATGCCTTAAAGATGGCTAACATAGAGAATCTCCTAGATCATGTGAACATGTTAAATCAAATCTTAGATATCAACTATACAAGGATGACAAGATGGAGAAAGAAAAAAGAATTATTGTTCTTTACCTGTTCTTCGAACTTAGTCATAGAAAGAAAATTACTACCCTCCCCTTGTTTAAGCTTGGGTTTAATTTCTTCCTTTGTTGGACTAAGATAATCTTCTTATTATCTTTCTAAAATATGTAGAAGTTTTTGAATCCATCATGAATCACTTTATGGTCATATTATGGCTACCACATCTTGTCAAAATAACTATTACCAATGTAAATTGAGATTAATTAGACAACATTTAGTAACTGTCACCTCAATTCCTTTCTTGAGCTAAGCAAGATTATAAGGACTTGGATGATCTTCCACTTTCAATTTGAATTTGTTTACAGCTTCTTCAGAAACCACATTATCACAAACTTTCACTAACCTTACACACTCAGCCACCAACAATACATGTGATGTGGAAAATATTGGTGCATAACCAATCCTCTTGTGATTTTTTCCTTTAAGTGAGAAGATTCTTCAAGATTACAAGTGACATTACCACATCAGCTTGTATAATGACATCTTCTTCCTTTTCAATTTCTTCTTCTTTCACTTCTTTCATTTCTTCATTTTCTTCTTCAATCAAGAGATGTTTCCTTCTTAACTAGCATTTCTATCGCATTCCGTAGTTTGATGCCCTAGTTCACCATATTTAAAACAACAAACAGTCTTTCTACACTAGGAGTTTTCACCTTGCACATTAGTGGTTAGATGGCCCTTAGGTGCTACACAACCTCCTCTTTGAGAGCCTTGATTAGTTGCACGGTTTTGGGCTGTTATACCACTTTGTGATGTCGCATTCCTCGCAATATTTCTTCTTCTATACTCTTAGGATAATCCAACACGTATTCCACCTCAGTCTTGTTGTTTATCAACAACCAAAGCTCTTTGAAAAGCTTCCGAAACAGTCTATAAAGTATGAAAGTCAAGTACATGGATGTATGGTCTTAAACCCCTAACACAATGTGTCACTCTTTGTTCTTCATTTTTTGTCACATCAATTCTAGAGATTAATTGGAATTTTTTTTTAGTGTAGTCATTGACTGACTTATTCCTTGATGAAGATTTTGCAATCTTTGATACATGGTTTGGGTATAGTTAAAAGGCAAAAATATTTCCCTATCATTTTCTCTCAATTTGTGATACATGATTTTTCCCTTCATTGCCTTGTCCTCAAGAGTTTATCCCACCCTGCGAATGCTCTTCCTCTTAATCTTTAGGCTACCAATTTAACCGTCGTCATCAAGAACATCATTGAAGTTTATGATTCTTTTACCAGTGGAAAGTCAATCAATAAATTTTTTAACTTGCAATTCACCATTAAATTAAAGAATTTCAACTTTAAATCCTCCATCCCATTTATGTTTATCCCATATTTTATTTTGCCTTGCAACCAGTTTACGAAATGAAGTACGGTCATGAAAAAGTTATCAAATAATTCCTTCAACACATCATCGTCACCATCATGAGTAGGAATGTCAATTTGAGCGAGGCATTGGGTAAGTATATTGACTTGCCTTCAAAGTTATGTTATTTCTTCTTGTTGATCCATAACAATGGTGTGTTCTACAACACTTCTTTCATACATGAAATTACGCAGAGCCATGAATGGAAAGCCACCGACAACTAAGCTCTAATACCAAGTGATGTAGCTTGGAAGCAACATTAAGTTGTGCATGATGTATGGGAGAGGCCTTAGGTGAAATCAAAGGGATTTATCCGCACGGATGAATTTGATGAGCTTTATCTATACGGAAGAATTCGGAGAATTTTATATACACAGATGAATTGGAGAGTTTTATTTGCATGTATGAATTTGGCAGTTGGGACCGTTGGAGAGAATACAAGCATACTCAACTACAAGAAATTAAGGGCTCATTCAAGAAAATGCAAGAATACACAACTATAAAAAGTTAAGGATCCGTTCAAGGGAATAAAAGTACACACGACTATAAGAAGTTGATGGCTTATTCTTATGTCGACAAAAGACAAATTGCAAACGAAGAAGAGAAAAACTGCCAAGGGGAACCAAAGTGACATCGCTCTTTGAATGAAAATCTTCACCCAAAAAACACCCATAACTTGTAGTGTTCTTACACCAAAGAGAGTCTGCCAAGAAGAGAAATCTTTCATATATGTTGCAAAAGTCCTTTTACATACAAAAGACACCCCTTTTATAGAGAATGAGGGGAGAATTCTCTACAAAACCCACTAACCAAAGCACTGATTGTTTCTTATAAAAAAAATAAAATAAAACAAAACAAAACAAAAAACAAAATTAAACATTTCTTACGTAGCTAAAAAACATAAAAGATCAATTTCTATGTGAAACGAATCCTCTCCTATCGTTTATGACCTTTTAAGGTCTTGTCTAATAGTTGGCAAGACACAATTAGAAGAAAAAAGTAAATTACAATTTTTGAAAGATGATTTTCACTTTTCCCTCCAATCCTCTCATGCCACCTATTAGACAGGACCTTAACAGGTCATAAGGCGACATGAGAGAATCATTTTCGTTTTATATGTAGTTAACCCATTATTTTAATATCCCTTGTAGTTCCAAAATAACTAAGTTAAAAACTTCTGGAAGAGCAACAAAAAATAAGGGAACTTTTATAACTCCTCCACTAAAAATTTGTTGTAAATGTCAACTCATGAACTGAGACCCAGTCTAATGGGCCGACCCCAACTTGATTCAAACCTAAGGCTTGGGCTTTTTCATCTGGTCCAATTGCTTCTTGTAAACTAGTGTGACCCAGCCTACATCAATATTCATATGCTATATTCTAGGTAACATGGCCTACAATATTGTCATATAAATATTAATTATATATTAATTTAAACAAATACGAATATTTAACCAAATAATCGAATTGGATATATATGCATCCATATTATCTTTTAATGGATCGAATATGAACCGAATACAGATAATAATCGGATAGTTGCCGTTCCCATTGAGAGTTAGAAATGGATGCTGTGAAATTCCATCTTCTTCCCCAAGATTTTTTCCTATCTGAACGTAAAGAACACGCTAAGGATGTACAGAAGCGTGGCATAGACCTTTGGTGACAAACAACCTGACTAGAAGATCATAACCGTCTGATCAGCATAATTTTGAATAGACCCTTTGAGATATCTTTTCTTATATTCCAAAGAATTTGATCGATCGGACGCTTAACATCGTCCCATTAGGTCGATTGCCGACCCCATGATCCTTAAGAAATGTGGGGACTCATCCCCCTTGCATGTGCTACCTACGTGTACATCTATGTCGTTGATACCCGCCCTCACGGGTGTAGAAAATCTCCTCCCTTCTTTAGACTGTTGTAGACGAGTTCAACTCTCCCACATAACACAGTTCTCTCTCTCTCTCTCTCTTTCTCTCTCATAAATTTGAATCTAGTTGTGTTGTTTCTTCACGTTTGGTGGTTTCGTAAAGATGGGCGGAAACTTGAACAAAGTAGAAGACTTCTCAGATGCTGCAGGGCATGAAACCACTCTCAGGATCTCGACAGAGTCTTTACCATCAATGGAGATTCACAGACTGTCTTTACCACCCAAGAAAACAGCTTTCCAAGAACTCAAACAAAGTGTTTCTGAGATTTTCTTCCCAGATGACCCTCTTCACAGGTTCAAAAACCAGACACCCTTCAGAAAACTGATTCTGGGTCTCCAGTATATCTTCCCGATCTTTCAATGGGGACCTTGTTACAGTTTCAAGCTTTTCAAATCCGATGTCATCTCTGGACTCACCATTGCAAGTCTGGCAATCCCACAGGTAAGACAAACCAGAGAGTCTAGAGCACTTTTTTGTAATAGTTCTTGTCTTTATTGGTGGTTGTTGTTTGTCTGGTATTGATTTTTGAGTAAAGAAGTGAATGAGTGAGTTGGGTTCTGCAATGAATGAAACTTTTCCTCATTTTTTTGCTTTATATAAGATGTCTATAAAATTGATTGTTTTGGCTTATATGATTTGGGTTTCCGAAATATGAATTTGATATGTAAAAATTGCTAGGAGTTCTAAAATGAACTGGAATTCATGTAGTTATTTTTATTATATTGGCATTTTCATCTTGGGTTTTCTCAATTGATTATAAATAAATAAAAAAAGAAGCAGAAGAAGATAGAACAGTTGATCTTGTGTAGTTATGCTCTTCAGGAATTTCATTATGCCATTCAATAAGTGGGTTTTAGTGTTGATTTCAATAAATGATTTTGCAATATGTAGTTACGTTGGATGGGTCCTTTCTTCATGACATGAATTGCCAAGTTCTTCTAAAAAAAAAAAAACAGTAAACGCAGTTTCTAAGGGTTTTCTAATATAGTTTACTGTAATGCAGGGAATTAGTTACGCACAGCTTGCGAATCTGCCTCCTATAATTGGGCTCTGTTAGTTCTGATCCCCACCTCCTCTGTTTTGATTCTAACTACATATCATTTCCATTAAAACTTCTTTTTCTTTTTTCTTTTTTTCTTTTTTAAACTTTTCCTGAATTGCATTTTATGCAGATTCCAGCTTTGTTCCACCATTGATATATGCTGTCCTTGGGAGTTCTAGACATCTTGCCGTAGGTCCAGTTTCAATAGCATCTTTGGTCATGGGCTTAATGCTGGAAGAAAGGGTTGCCCATACTGAAGATCCAGTTCTGTATCTTAAGTTGGCTTTCACTACTACATTCTTTGCTGGTTTATTTCAGGCATCTCTGGGGTTACTTAGGTATCCAACTCACCCAACTTCCATTAAGAAACCCATTATAGATATTTTGATTTAGTAAGCTTCATGTTTTCAACCTAATCAATAATTACAGGCTACCTAATTATCAATCATAGTGTCTCCTTGCTTTTTATCTTTCCTAACAGTGTTGAATTATCAATAATTCAGTTTTGATAGCTTTAGATACATGTCTTTATAAGTTTTCGTGACCTCGCTTTCATGTGAATATAAATATTATATTATCAGACCTGTTCTTTAGGGAAATTTGCCAGACGGGACCCAAGTTTTGTCGAATTTACCAAAAAGTGTGGTAAACCATTACTTTGCCCAAATATGATATTTGAAGGGTAAAATTGTTAAAAAATAGTTAGTTATCAGTTAGTAATTTTATATATTTCCTTCTATACCCTGATTCTTCAAATCTAATCTCTCTAATGTTTCCCTCTCTTACTCCGTCTCTCTCTCTCTCCCCTAATCATCTTCTCTCTCCGATTCCATATCCAACTCTCTTTTCTCCCATTTATTTTCTCCAACAGCAGCCTCTGCTTCCTTTACAAACTTTGCAACCCTGTCCAATGCATAACGTACTATGATAGAACGCATCACACGCACAGTTGTGACTCAGGTTTTATGTACCAATGCCTCGTGTATGGAATTCTCCATCCCTTTCACCAAGTCGTCTTGTGCATAAACTTTAATTAACAGGACATTCAACCAAGGACAATACTCGTTTTATGGAATTATTCTCCTAATTAATGTTTTGATCTTTTTAACTCTATCAGCATCTAAACTATTACAGTACACACATATAATGGCTCTTGATTCCTCTGCTCTCCACATGAATCAGATTGCTATTTGGGGGCAAAAGGGAATCAACTTTTCTAAGACCATGGCCACTGCAGCTAGGTGAAAAAAGACACTTCTTTAGAACTGCATGTCCATTTAATTAGAATCTCCGAAGTCAAATCTCAAATGGAAAGATAAAGTGTAAAAGAAAAGAGATCAAACCTACGAGAGGAATGTCAAGCACGATGCCAGCGTTAAGTTCCTCGGGGTCACTCATTCCAAAAAAAAAAAAGATGAAAATGGAGAAAGTAATCACAGTTCCCACCATTGACCCAACTCCTCCAACCACTGATCACAGTAATTCCCACCTACCTCTCTCTCTCTCTCTCTCTCTCTCTTTCTGTGTAAAACGATAGGCATCTGGGTATGAATCGTGAATCCTTGACATGTCTCCTCATCCGTCATTGACCACAGTAAAGCTGATTTCGTGAATCGTGAATCCTCCGCTAGCTCACTTCTCAGTTGATCTTATAGACAACAGCGACAACAACCTCAACAATGGCTCTTTGCAGCAACAACCATATAATAGCATTGCCTACTATGACTGCTTGTATAGAGGATAGTAGGAGCCATGCTATCTACTTCATACCGCTCTTTAGATAGAGTTAAGAGGGAAGAGATGAATTAGGGTTAAAAAAGTAATTATATATTGCAAAAGTCCAATTTGGGCAAGGTAATGGTTTACACTACTATTTGGCAATTTCCGCAAAACATTGGTCGGATTAGGCAAATTTCCCTTTATATGTTAATTGCATTTAAGAAGAAAAAAATTGAAATTTTGCAAATTTGGATAAAATGATTGTTGAGGTAGTTTCTTTAATTGACACGGCTCTCAGTGTTGTGGGTCTGCACGAAACTTGCCGTTTGGCAAGTTGGATAGCTTAGGTTTTTTAAAATACCATGTTTTAACGTGTTTTGGTAAGGGTGTGAATTGAGGATCTCTCACTGTGAATAGTCGTCAAGCATTGCTCTTGTAATCTCTGGTTTTATACAGTTAAAGCTCTCTTGATTGTCTTTGCCCGTGGACGTAAGCTTTAAGCCGAACCACATAAATCATCTTGTATTTGGTGTGTGTTTGTTGTTTGCATTAATTTCTTCTTCTATTTATTGCTGTGTACAATCCAAATTTAGGCTTTCGCACAACAATGATAATAATTTAATTAAAACTAGTTCTGTTTTTATTGATCTTAATTGCTTTAAATCAATTTTAGGTTAGGCTTCATTATCGACTTTCTCTCAAAGGCGACCCTGGTTGGGTTCATGGCTGCGGCAGCAATCATCGTATCTCTTCAACAACTGAAAGGGTTGCTTGGGATTGTTCACTTCACAGGCAAGATGCAGCTCATTCCTGTAATGTCCTCTGTTTTTGGTCACACTAAAGAGGTAAGAAACAGAACCAAAAAACCTAATTACATACAATATACTGGTACACACACAAACATACAGAGACAAAATTCTAATTAGTTGAATCTACTAATTTGATCAATAGTGGACTTGGCAAACCATTGTGATGGGCTTGAGTTTCCTGGTCTTTCTATTGGCAACAAGGCACATTGTGAGTAGTTAGCTTATTGGGTTTCTTTCAGAATCTCACCATCACTCTTTCCCCTGCATTTTAACATAATTGCATTGCTTTTCTTTTCATTTTCTTTGAATTAATATTAGAGCATGAGGAAACCAAAGCTTTTCTGGATCTCAGCAGCTGCTCCACTAACAACTGTTATTCTTTCAACCCTTTTCATGTTCATCCTCAAAGATCATGTTCATGAAATCTCGATAGTAAGACATATATTCCTTAGAGCTTTTTCTTTTTCTATTCTTTCAATTTGCTGGAAAAAGCTCTTTTCACAGAGTAATATATGTTAGCCCTCTGATTTTTGGTTCCATTGTTGAACAGATTGGGAAATTGCAGGAGGGTCTAAACCCGTCTTCAACAAAAATGATCTATTTTCATGGCCCTCATTTATCTGTTATTCTTAAAACAGGGATCATAACTGGGATCTTGTCTCTCACTGTGAGTAATTCAGAACCAG
Organism: Platanus orientalis; assembly: GCA_025762735.1. Classification (NCBI taxonomy): domain Eukaryota; kingdom Viridiplantae; phylum Streptophyta; class Magnoliopsida; order Proteales; family Platanaceae; genus Platanus; species Platanus orientalis. The sequence continues at coordinate 10,054 of JAOXJP010210361.1, forward strand.
CCCTCTCTCTCTCTTCTAATGGCACCTACTTGCTCTAACTAATTCTTCTATTCTCTCTATCTCATAGGAGGGAATTGCAGTGGGAAGGACATTTGCTTCTCTCAAAAATTACCAAGTTGATGGTAACAAAGAAATGATGGCAATTGGTTTCATGAACATGGCTGGTTCTTGCTCCTCATGCTATGTTACAACTGGTGAGATCATCTTCTATACTACTCAATTCTTAATTCAATAAAAATAGTACTGATTCAAGACTCTTTTTTTTAACTCAAATGTTTAGGATCCTTTTCGCGATCCGCCGTAAACTACAACGCCGGCGCGCAGACGGCGGTTTCGAACATAGTAATGGCGGCAACAGTGCTAGTGACACTACTGTTTCTTATGCCACTGTTTGAATATACTCCCAATGTCGTCTTAGCTGCTATTATTATCACGGCTGTGATTGGGTTGATTGACTACAAGGCTGCTTTTCATTTGTGGAAGGTGGACAAGCTCGATTTCTTGGCCTGTTTATGTGCCTTTCTTGGTGTTCTCTTCGTATCTGTGCAGATTGGTCTCATCATTGCTGTAAGATTTCACGGCACATTTCTAGTTCAATAAAAATAACTGTTATGGCTGTTGAGAAGAGTCTGGTTTTTTCATCAAAATGGGCGGAATCTGAGGACTTGGGCGGGATTTCAGGTGGGAATATCAGTCTTCAAGATTCTTTTGCATGTGACGAGGCCAAACACAGTGATTTTGGGGAATATTCCGGGGACTCAAATATACCAAAATCTCAGACGTTCCGGAGAGACTTCAACGGTTCCCTCGTTCCTCATACTTGGCATCGAGTCACCCATCTATTTTGCAAATTCCACTTATCTCCAAGAAAGGTCTGCTTTCGCGTGTGTGCCACTTGGGCTAGCTTTTTATGGTAGAACAAACACATTGGTAGACCCTAATTAGAGTCTATATATATATATATATAATTCTAACTGAGCTAAGCTTAATGAAGTTCAGCTCAGGCTCACTTGGGAAACGAGCTTAAAACAAGGCTCAAGCTCAGCTCTGTGAGCTTAAAACTGAGCTAGCTAGGCTCATTGACAACCCTACCATACGGTGCCTCTTCGGGAGGTTGAATAGTGTATTGTGTTATGAGCTGAGTTGGGCTCATCACATAGGGATTGAGTAAGGCTCATCACAAGTCCATGGTGCCATGCTCAGGCTCAGCTCGCCAATCCTGAGACAAGCTCTGTTAAGGCTTAGCTTGGCTCATATTAACTAAAATCATCCTACTCTACCTTTTTGTCTCATAATGTGAACAAGTACAACTTCATAAAAAATAATAATAATAAAATTGAAATTGTATCAGAGTTTTTTATATGTTCGTAAGAAAGTGAAATGTAATATTGTAAAAAAAAAAAAAAAAGAAAAGAAAAAGAATGAAATTTTACAAATACAGATTTATTTGTAATTGAAGGATAGAAATATAGACATAATGCAAATTACATTTTTCCATTTTTATTAAAAATTCATGAAGGGCAATTTTTTTATATAGAAGGGCAATTACATTCTTCCATTTTTTTTTAAAAAACAAAATTTTACAAGTGCAGATTTCTTTGTGATTGTTCAAAACCAAAAGAAAAGAGATTTAGAGAGAATACAAATAATATAAAGTCCCTTCTCTTTTATTAAAAATTTATAAAGGACAGTGTAAGAAGATGAAAACTTGCATTCTCCGTATAATATATAGAAATATCAAATACATACAATGTACCTAATATAAACAATTCTTTGAATATATCATATATCAAATGCATATTATTCACCAAAAAGATATTTATTATATACAAATG
>JAOXJP010210372.1:0-11888 GCA_025762735.1 Platanus orientalis
GGTGTGGATACTTTGGAGACCGGGTCGGATTGGATTCTTGTGTCCGGTTTAGCCATTGAGGTATTCTTCTTAAACTTTCTTTAAGATTAGATCTCAGAGATTCATATGATGATCATGGGAAATCATATGTAGATATGTGATTGTTTAAATGAATTTTACTAATTTCTTTCTTCAAGAATAGTAAACTTCCTTTCAGATCAACCCGCTTTAACCCGAAACACATTTAAAGTCAACCCTAACCCGTTTATTGTGTGTTGAGATCATGTCAGATTCACAGGTCATGTCAAACATTGCCACCCGTAGTGTACATAGTTAGACAAACGTATTTAGAATAGTCTTCAAGAATCCAAAATAATATAAAAGGTTTTGAAATGTTGTAGAGAGTTCTGGAGAGCTCTAGAACATTCTAAAATGTTCTAGCATAATATAGATTTCAAGAGGCTTTTGGGTTTCTAAAAAACTCTACAAGTTTCTAGAAAATTCTAGAGAGTAGGAGAGGCTCTAAGAGAATTTTAGGAAAAGCATAGGAGTTTTAAAGGGATTCTAGAGTATTATATTTGAGGAAGTGGGGTGAGAATTCTAAGTCTTCTAGAATTCTCCTAAACTCTTAGATGTTTGACGCTTGTAATGATCCTAGGCACCAAGAGGGTCATGGGAGTTTATATAAAAGGAGACCCCTCATCCGCAAACAACTCAAAAAAGCTCTCAAAGCTTTGTAAACATTCTTGTGAGTGAAAACAATGTCATTCATGTGTTACTAGCTACAAGGTGGACTTCCTCTTGTGATCCAATCATGGGTATTCTCCATCTTCTATGATCTTTTATCAGGTTTTTCCCTACTACTCCATAATTTTTTTTACTAAACAAAATGTTGGGATCCTCTCTCTCTTCATGTTTTATTTGTGTTTATTGAAAATCAACAATCTATTGGCTAGTTTTACTTACAACTCGAATAAAACAAATTCTTGTTGGGATGAGAGATATTGCTTTACAAGTTTTGAATACTCTTGATCTTTGTTTACTTTAAAAGTTACTTGTTACAAAGAGAGTAGGTGAGCCGTGTTGTGATTTGATTTTGTAAGGTTTATTCTACCGTTTCTAATTTCATGGGTTCTTTTTCTTTTTTCTTTTTTTTAACAAATTATGTTTCGGGTTTTCTTAGAAATTAATTTTTTGGGTTATAAATGGAGATGCAGGTTAGTTTCAATCTTTCTTTCTTTCTTTATTCTTTTGAGAATGAATGTCTGTTTTGACACAGACCTCTATAAGCGTGTCATTGATTGACACATTATGGGTTTATGAATTTGGTCTCTTTTTGAACACTTGTTTTTTCATCTGGACACTTTTAGGAACGTTTTTAACCCCAAACACAACGCATGTCAGCTTATCATTCACCATACACAATACAGACACATTTTCATCACATAATATTTTCTTCCTTTATTTTACCCGTATTAGTTCGTTCAAATTTTGGGGTTCATTTTTTGGTGTATTTTTAATGTTTATTTTGAGTGAAAATGCAAAATATTTAGTATTTTGATCTATTCAGGATTGCATTATAATTCAAGAATAAATTTGTTTTTTATTTTTTGTTCAATTTCTCACCACCGTCCGTCTGATCTTTTTCTCTCTCTCTTTTTTATGTTTGCTAGTGTTTGAAAGGTTTCTTACTTTTTCTACTCTGATAGAAATATCTGATCAGCTAACGATATGAATAATGACTTGATTCAATTTATCTTGTGTTTTTGCAGGGTCCTAAATAACTTGTTTCCCTTTTATTTATGGTGTAAGGAATAATTAATTCAGGATGTACACATTTCTAACATTTTTATGTAAAGAAAAAAAAAAAGAGAAGAAAAAGATGTAATGATTTACTAGTTATTGTAATTCAGTACCACATTTTCAATTTGTGATTCGAGATAGGAAGACCCAAAACCCTCTTGAACCAGCTCAAGAATGTTGTGAAGAAGGAAGTAGAGATCGAGGAGCTCTTTAACCTCCACTATTCTGAGATTTTTTACTTGATTATAGTGTACATCAAAAGCCATCATCTACTATGAGGAGTTAATTCTTTGTTATTCAGTTCCAAAGGCAAGTAGTGATTCGGAGACCCAAGACCCTCTTGAACCAGCCCAAGAATGTTGTGAAGAAAAGTATAAATCAAGGATCTCTTCAAGCACCACTATAAGGAGTTCATTCTTTGTTGCTCAGCTCCAAGGTCTTTGGGTTAATGCTGAATAACTGAAGAGTGAGCACTCAGGTGAAAATTTTCAACACAATGAGATTGGTAGTTTATTTTTATTGAAACTTAAGGACTTCTTGAATCTTATTCAATCAAGAAGAATGTAACTGAAAGGATATATATGCCAATGCTCTTCAACTCCATGAGATTAGTAGTTCACTTTTATTGAAACTCAAGTAATTTTTTGAGTCATTCAATCAAAAAGAATGTAACTGAAGGGATACAAATGCCAATGTTATTTGGTATTTGAAGAAAATGTTAGGTTCATGTGTTACATCTATGATAATATGAGAAAAGCTTTTGAGAATAGTGAATACTTGTTATTTGTACAATTGTAAACTTTACGGTTTTTATTTTGACTAGCTGCCCATGTAACACATCGAGTAGATTGTCTCATTTAACTTGGTGGAGCGCTATGTTGTGTGTTGAAAGATTCAAAACATGACAATTCGAGCATTTTGATCGATCTGAATTGATTTGACTATCGATCCAAAGAGAAAAACTCTTTCCGAACGTTAAAGATCTGTTCATGGGATTTCATGCAAAGACACAAGATATTTCTACAGACATTTATTTATGATTTTTTCATGACAAAAGGATGTCTAAATGTCTAAACATATCCCCATAGTGGATCTTCACAATTTGTAAATTTAAGGCAAGGTTTTCTTTGTAAGATATATTGAAAATTCTATCTCTTTTATTTTCTCTTGTGTTTCCTTGCAAATCGTTTCGCTCTTATTCTACAATCAAGATCAAGTGTTCTCAAGTTGTATTTAGTCGAATTTGAACCACATTCATTGTCATTCGTGGAAGGACTTTTCAAACTATATGGAGCATGTGTCGTTGAATCCTAAGACATTCATCTACTATATCTTGTTGTATTGATTAGAGGGAGGCAAATATTATTTAAGATAGTATCGGACACGCCTCGGCACAAACCGATAAGAGCTTTCTAACTCTTTTTTATTTTATTGTTCTTTAATTTATAGCATATTTCTACCGTTTATTTGCAATCAATTTTAATTCTTTCATTCATTAATTATTAAGTAGAAGAATTGTTTATAAAAGTTTATGTATTGTCTTTCATATCATTGATTATTTTTTATATTGATTCATAAACGGTAATTCATCGTTAAAAGATAAATGTATGAAGATTTAAATAGGACTCTTCAAAGAAATGTTACGGTTTAATAGTTGAATTAGTTGTTTTGATCTTAATAAGAGGGTAGAAGCAATTAATGCAGCTACGTGTTTAACATCATTTGGTAGAGATGTGGGATGTGTTGATGCGTAAACGATATAAATCCTTGTTACTAAACTCAGAAGCAGTTATTATGATGAATTGATGATTACAGTACCCTTGTGCCATTTCGTAAAAGAAAGATTTAGGATGATTAAATAGTTTTCAATAAATAAAAGTGGCACCTGTTGGGAAATTTGTTTGTAGTCATAAATGGAGAGAAAATCGTAGAAAACCCCTATATGATGTCTCTCAATTTTGGGATGATAAAAATCATTTTCAGTTCCAATAAAAATCTCTTTTGGTTTTCGTTATTCTCAGTTTCAATCAAATCTCTTGTGAACAAAGATAGTCTCATTTTATTCAAATAGATGCAAGTAGGGGTGGCAATTCGTGTTAACAAGTAGAGTTCCTATGGTGTTGCGACAAGGGTATAAGATTATATGTGTCAACCCGAACCCAACCCATCTATTAATTAACCCAAAACATGTTTACAATCAATCCTAACATGCTAGTTTCGTGTTGGGTTCGTGTGAGTCTGGATCTACTGAAAAACCAATCCCAACACTACATAATACTGTTGATAAACATTTTAATTATTCGAACTACCCACTGAATAGGATCATTAAGATTTTTGTTTAGTCTTATTTAATAGGGATGATGTGTCATGTTCTGATTGATTTTTTATCATTTTTGCTGAAAAACAAACTTAGCAGCTCCCGACTCGGTTCATGTCAGGTTTATGGATCATGTCAAGCATTGTCACCCCTAGGTGTTGGAATTCCTTTAGTGCATTGTTTGAAATGGCATCAGAGCCTAGCAACAAATAAAAATTAAAATAATGAATGTAGTAAATAGTGTTATTTATGGGATGAATGAATAGTTTGTGAGATACCAATTGCTTAGTGCTTTATTTTCGTCCAATAATGAATAAAAAATAAAAAGACTATTTAGTATTCTCTATGGGCCTTACATATGATTATATCGGCCTATGGTTTTCAACAAGGACTTGGGATTTAGTTGGGCTTTAGAACAAGTCATGTTAATTTAGGGTTCAAATCTTACAAGAAGTCATGTGAAAGTAGAATGGGATTAAATCCATTATATTCTTTGTATATATAGATTGCACCGTATTTTAAGCCATTTGCAATCTAAAGTAAACCACCCACACAAATAATGTTAGGGCCATCAACTACCTTTTCCCATATATACCAGCTGAAAATCTAATGGTGAAGAATGACATTCATTTCATCTCTTATACCACACAAAAATAAATAATGGTGTTTCAAGATTTTGTCTTGAAGTTTTGATTTTCATGTTTCCGGATGAGAAAGGATGTTTTTCTTTTAACAGTTAGAATGTTAGATCTAGATCTTGACGTGTAGTTCTCAGATCCCATTATTTTCTCTTCTGATTAAGGATAATGAAACAAAAGGATACATTTATTTCTCTTTTAAACTGAGTAAACTTCTTGGACAATATCTCCACCATTGCCTACTTTTAATATTTTGACATTTTCTCAACCACCCGGAAGTCTCAATCCAGTGAAAAAGATTCAATCCAACACCTCTTACCATGATAATTCTTGTTTCACTTGGGTTTCTTGATTGAGAGAAAGATCAATCAATGATCACCTCCCAATTTTCAAAAAATGTTGATTTTAGTCTTGAAAGCAAAGAATGTTATAGGAACTTGATATAATGAGTTAGTGATATTACATATTCCCAAATTAGAACTTGAGAATAATTTTACTAGTGAATGTTGAATGTGGAAAGTTCATTATCGTGTAAACTTTGTGGCCAAATACTTTTATGCATGTAACAAACACTTACCGGTACTTCTTTGCACTAAAACCTTCATTAGTGTGTTTGTACACCTTGAAACCATGTGATAAGCACTATAATTATTTTAAATGTATACTTAGAAGTGTTTTGGAAATCTCAAACGTAGTTGATCTACAAAGTGATTTGGAGATTCAATAAAGCTAAACATTATAAATGTGTGAGGGTCATTAACTTGTGATTTCAATAGTTCCCTAACCTTTGAAAGAAAAAGTGGAAAACACCATATAGTTGTAACGAACTAGTGAAACCCACCAAACTGAGTATTTACTTAGTCAAAGAAAAAGTGTGTTTGCAATTGTCGTTGTAATGCATACGATTATACGATTGATACATGAGACATCAACCATGTTTATAGGGAAAAATTGTTCTTTCCTCCTACAAACTAGGGAAAGGAAAATAGTTTTACATTAAATTCTCTAGTGGTTATTGTTTTGAAAGATTACTATGCATATATGGTTAATTATTGACATTGTAGTTTAGAACCTACTGATTTTGTGTTAAGAATACAATTTTCAAAGAAACTATAGTTTTATTTACCTGAACAAATGAAATAAATGAGAGAAGAAATATAACTCTTATTGACTAATAAATAAGTTCAGGTTATCTTCAAAAATTGTGGGGAAAACTATAGAATTGAATTCTACATGTGAAAGCTAGTATAACCCTTTGCGATTGTTGTTATAATCCCTTATAAATCTAAATATTTTAAATTGTGGGTCTAACTAAAGTAAGATTGTCAGATAATGAGAAGAGAAATATATGATCTATTATTACAAAAAATTATATATATGTTGTGAATAAATATAATGTGTATACTAGTACTATGTGAATATAGTAATAAACATAATGTGTATACCAGTAATCCAATCAAAAGCATGGGACTACAATGTTAAGTAACATTAAGGGTAATATTGTTTAAGTTTAAATTATTGTGGGTAATTTATTGTACTTGACACAACGATGTCAATTGAGATTTGATTCAATAAATCAAAAGTCCACCAGTAAATGTTTTTATGTTTAAAGGTAAAGCAATGAATTGGAATCATATTCAAGTAATCATGTGTGACTATTTAAAATTAAAGCAGTCATAATTTATTAGTGTACCAAAGCAAGAAAAGATACTAAATGGCTTTAAAATCTAATGGTTAATATGTCTATAAGGAAAAGATTAGATTTTCCTATATATAGTGATACATAGTTGCCCTAGTTTAAGTAACTAGTAATGGAAAATAAAGCATTTGTCTGAAAAAATAAAAATAAGACTTATTCTTTTTATATATAGTGATAACACAACGATCATAGTTCGAGCTACTAGTAATGGAAAATAATGACAAACGGAGTAATTACTTTAAAGTTTGTAAAGTTAGAGATAAATATGACCAACACTCTAACCAAGTCGTTAATGAGAAATATAGTGAAAGATACATCTAAAGGAATGAGACTAATATCCCAATCGTGAGTTGATACGATGGAAACCCAACCTATATGATTGGAGATCCCATTAAATAAGTTCAAATGGGTAAGAACGAAACCGTAGGATAACTCATTGAGCATTATCAAAAGAGCGTAATCTCTTAGTCCCTTCTCATGGTGTAGATAATGCATAGATTGCAACGTATATGAGGGATGAGTTATATAAACTCTTAATAAATTCATAGCCTACAGGTGATATGGTTAGTTGCAGTTTGCACCTAATGAATTCACCTCTATGAGTGTGGAAGTAGAGTGTCCTATGAGAATTTGAGCTAAGTTCACTATAGCACTCATGAAAACCAGGAGTGACGCAAGGCCAAAATCTGTCAAGCCGATAAAATGACAATGTTTGAGGAAATTGGATGCGGGTTATAGATTTACATAAACAGAGAATAATTCAAAAGAGTTAACTCTACCATGCTCTAGTAAATCCTAATCTGTATATCTTAAGTATTAGTTCAAATTCCAAAAAACACTAGTACCATTACATTCAATTTTTGTTGATTCAAATACAAATTGAGTCTTTTTCTTATTTATATTTTGAATCTATGTGGGGATTGTTGTATGTTAAAAGATTCAAAATATGACAATCTAAGCATTTTGATCGAGCATGCGATTTGTCTAACGATCAATCTAAGGCAAAAAAAAATTAGAAAAACTTTTTCCAGACATTGAAGATCCATTCATGGGATTTTGTACACAGACACAAGATGCTTCTATAGATATTTATTTATAATTTTCATGACCAAATGGTGTTTAAATGTTTATGAACACATCTCCAAAGTGGATTTTCACAATCTATAAATTTAAGGGAAGATTTTCATGTAAGAAACATTGAATACTCTTTTTATCTATCTATCTATCTCTCTCTTGTTTTCTCTTATGTTTTTGAGCAAATTGTTTTGATCTTATTATGCAACCGAGATCAAGTGTTCTCGAGTTGTATTTGGTCAGGTTTGAACCACAATCATTGTCATTCACTAGAGGACTTCACAAACTATACAGGTTGGAGAAGCCTATGTCATTGAATTCTGGGATGATCCTTTACTACACCCTGCCACGCCTATTAAAAGGAGGCGAATATTGTTTAGGACAGTGTCCTTAGACATGCATCAGCATAAACCAATAAGAGCTTTCTAAGTCTTTCTTGTTTTATTATTCTTTAATTTATAGCATATTTTTGTCTTTTACTTACAAGAAATTTTAGTTCTTTCATTTGATTAATTATGAAGTTAAATAATTGTTCATAAGAGTTTTGTATTGTCTTCCATATTATTGATTAATTTATATTAATTCATAGTTTGATTTCATTACTTAAACAAGTTATTTCATAGTTATGTTGATTTGTGCAACTTAGACATCTACGAATACAAAAAGTATGTTAAATTCAAAAAAAATTAGTTTTCTTGAATAAGATTAAAGAGCCCAACTAGTAGTGTTTTATTCAATTATTTTGTTATTATGGGGACCATTGTATATATATATATATATATATATATATATATGAATTACCTATGCTTATATTCATTCATAGTTATATCGCTTTGGTGTCGTATTATAAAATAAATTCTTTAAAAGTGTAAGACCCTAACAAAACCCTAACTGGAAACATTAAATCAATTTTTCAACTTAAAATACTTTTACAAGCCAATCAATGCCACTAAATATTACTTGTGGACAAAAGTATATAACCGCAAATGCAAGCAAAAAGGAGTGTCTAACACTTTTCCCCATTTGTAATCAAATTACATATATAAGAATTTCAAAAATGGACCAAGTTAATGAAGTCAAACACTTTCATACCATTTTCAAAACTTAATAAACCTTATTTGCTTTTAAAATCGATATTCATCCACATCTTTAAAAATGATGGTGAGAACTCCAAACCATTGTGGGATCTTATTTATAATGAAAAATTATTTCTTCAAAGGGATCTGGACATTGTGCAAAAATCGAGACCCACACTCATGTTTAACAAATCATAGAGTAGGTTCAAGACGTTGGAGCTAAAATCTACTAATTGGTAAGCAAGCGTGAAACATAGATAGTTCTGTCTCCTTTTTTGGTTGATTTTCAAAATGTCACAAATTCTGCTATATAAATATTATACAAAAATGTTATATGAAACCAAATCCATACTAGTTAGAAACCATTTAAACTGAGGTGATGATGGAACCAAAAGGTTTTGTCTCATGTTAAATTCTTACTAAAGCTTTTACAAAACTAAAGTTTTATTGGACCAACTTATACAAAAGTAATTTCAACAACTTGAAATATAATCGATAATTAATAAAAATGTAAAACTTTAAAATTTTCCAAAGTTATACCACTTCCTACATATGTCTTCATGATTTATTACTTTACACATCTACTTGTTTTGTTCCTAGATTCTTTTTCCAAATTTATCATAAGCTACAAGAAAGATGCCAAGGAAAAGTTTTCTTCAAACAAAAAATTTTAATCTTTAAAAGGCCCTATTCATATTGATAGTTTATGAATTTAGTAATTTATTATTCCACAATATTTTTTCCTCATTTTTATTTAGTTCTTAGCAAGGTTCATTGACCCATTTTTTTTACTCGACTCGGATAACTCAAAAGTCAACTCAACTTAGAGTTAATAGAATTAACTTAGGGAGTCATGTTGATTCTTACTTTTACTTCATAAAATACAACAAATATTTAAAAATATTAAAAATTATATAGAGTATTTTGGAACAAGTATCATTTTTATGATAAATATGAATATTTTATATTATGATAACTTGGAAATCCAAAAAATAAATCATACAGATTGCCAATAGTCTAAAATCATTAGGTAGACTAAATCATAAACTTGAAGTCCTTACTAAAGAAGAAGTACTATTACAATTTATAAGTAATAATCTATTAAAAAACCAAAGAATTCAAAACATTTCAACATTAGCACAAGAACAAAATACATTCTATTCTCCAAGGCCCTGGCTTATATGATTAAAATCTAAAGTTTAAAATTAAAATTTTAAAGTGCAATATTTTTTAATACTTTCTTTAGTCTTCATTTTTCCAAGTTCATTTATTCTCTCTTCTAGGATTTTGAATGTCTTTGAGCGCTTACTTATTGGAGACTTTAAAGAAGAAATCCCAGGTCTAAATTTTATCAGATTTAGGATATGTTTGGCTATAGTTTTTCAAGGACAAAATCATAGGGTATACTTTCTTCTTTCTGTGTATTCTCTGTCCATCATTGAAATGTAGGAAACAAGTTATGTTATTCTATAACACAAAATTTTGCCATTGAGCACCCAACGAAAGCATGAGTTATGCCCCGGAACAATTCCACATGAAGGACGTCTCCAGATGGGCTTGCCGTCTGCTGAATGCAACTGGACCATTTTGGACACGTCTAGGATACATACTCAAACTTGGCCTAACCTTTCTGATTAAATTGACTTTCTTTCTTCATCACATTAGGGAGTGTCTATACCTATAGGCGCAATATTACTTGGCAAAACAAATGTTCTGTTACCAAAAAGTGTCTGTGCCCTCTGTGACCATGTTACAGGCTGACACGTGGTGTATGAAGTTAAAAGCATCAAAAGAGAAGTGTTTATTTCAAAAAATAGGTGTCCAAAAAAAATAACACCAGATTCAACACCATGCGTCAGTCTGTGGTGAGGGTCATAGAACATTGCTTTTTATTACTTGGTGATGCGCACCATGGTGCAATTTAGTGGCGCATGTGAGCAGTGAGCCCTATGGGACCATGTAGAGTTTTCTGATCAGACTGGGTAAGTTAAAGATGGTGCAGTTTCCCACCCGGCCCATTGTTTCTCATAGCTGATAAGCCAACCTGATCAGAATTTCTTGTATGCAATGCTAGATATGAATTTGATGGAGGTGTGGTAATATGGTCATGGCAGGTGGCAAACGCATTCGGGTGTGCGTTAGGCTCATTGCTGCTGGTTCTTTATGCCATTTACCGCAGCAACAAAGGGGATGAAGCCAAAGCAACGATTGCCACCACCACCACTACCGATGACACCATCGAGTTGGGTTTTGGCAAGACTCTCCAAAAGAAGCAGCTAACATATGCGCAGCCATCTTTGGACACTCATGTTTAGACACACGTAGGGGCAATATTGTTTGCCACTTTTGTTCCTGTTTCTGTTTTGCAGGTTTTCAACTCTCTATATCCTGCTGTTGTTGTTGTTGGGATTGCAATAAACATTACATTTCAAATATGATATAGAAAGTAATGAATGTAAATTTTGTTGGACTATATTCTATGTATACATTATTATGTATACATTATTATGTGAAAAACTAATGTTTAGTTTATATAAATAAAATACTAAAAACGATATGAAAATAACTACTTACTTGACTGGATGAATTGACAATAAATCATACCCAAAATTGATCAAGGCTAGTGTTTGACACTATGTCCTTAAGACAGATTTCACCTCTCACATTGGTGCTTACAATCATCATGGACGTCTACTTCCCAAGATACAATGATCTATATGTACAGAAAAAACATTACAATCTGTGCCTGACGAATCAAACTTGTGTTATACTCTCTCCCTTAAAACATGAACATACTATCATGCTCTTTATATGCCTAATTTGAACATCCTCTATGATACCTAAAGGAACACTACGAATTTTGAATTTGAAATTGAAACATGGGCTATGACCAACTCTGGACCCTTTCCTGATCCTTAGACCTCGGTCAATGTCTGCCTATTTTAGTGGTCCACACGTGACAAAATATTTAAAATCCAAACTTTACTTTCTACTTTCCAGAAGTGTCAACCACCAAAAATGGGAAAACATTAGCAGAAGTATAAGTGTTAGGAGAGGATTGAGAGTGTTTATAACATAGGGTGATCCTAAACGAAAGGAAGAGGGGCACTTATTGTTGGATCTGTAATCCAATAATAAAAAAAATTTGTTAAATCCGTAATCTTAAAAGTCAAGTAATTTTAATTTAATAAAAATTAAAATTGAGTGATCCAAGATATAGAGGTGCCGTTTTATGCGTTTCTTGAAGATAGTCGAGGCCTCCCACAAGATTGTATAAGGGAGTGTACCAAGCTACCTCCGAG
>JAOXJP010210383.1:0-11888 GCA_025762735.1 Platanus orientalis
GAATAACTCTCAGAGGGTATATTCGCCTTGGGACAAGTTAGGAGAATAATCAGCCCTTCCTTGGGTGGATCCCAGAACCCAATGCCTGTTTATTCAACGCCTACTTTTAATTATGTTAAAAAACAGGCGTTAATGACTAGGAGAAAATCAAGCAGCTAGATTTCTCCATTTTTGTGCCCTTAAAGTTTTGTAAAAATTGTAAAATTAAACATGATAACAGGGGAGATATATATGAACAACATATAAAAACTGAGTTTCAAATCATGCATAGAAAATTCTAATTAAAATTAACAAATATTCACCAAAACTAGGTCTAAAAAACCCAGTTTTTGAAGTTTGTTTGGAGGGTCATCTCGAGGCCTTCCATAGGTCATAAATTCATGAAATTAAATACACAACATGATATATATGTCTAGCCTAATATAGTCAAATTTGGGCTCAATTAGCCTTCTACAAAAATCACAATAAATTCAACATGACAATTAGTCAAAAATAGAAGCAAGTAGAGGCTGCTGAGCCTCTACCATGTAACCCAAATTAGAACAGGTTTTAAGCATAAAATTAACAGCATAACAACAACTAATTGAGATGTATAAAGCAAGGGGAAATGAATTGGACTAGGGTTTAGGCTTACCTTACCTAGGGTTGATGCAAGCTTTGTTGAATCATCTTCTCCTTCCTCTTTTCCTCTTAGAATTAGGGCTTTTTGGTAGCCAACCCTAGGTATCACGATAGCCCCAATTATGCTTCATGGATGGTTGGGATTGATCCTAAGGGTTGCTAGGTAGAGGGTGGATATGAGTTTAGCAAAAGTGAGGTGGAGGACTCACATTTAGCATGAGATGCATGGGTGACACTTGTGCTAAAAGGTTAGACACGTGTCTAAGTGCTTTGGATAGATAGATGGTTAGGATTAACTTGGGCTAGCCACATGAAGGGTGGGGATGAGAGAGGGTTAGTGTACATGCATTGGTTGGGTGTACAAAGAAAGGTAGGTTAGATGTCATTTGATAGGTGTAGGTTAGTTGCAAGAATCAATGGTGGCGCATCAAGGTACTATTTGGAGGGTCATGAGTGGAACTTTAGGGATGTGAAATTCAGATCCTAGATCTAAGGGTGAGGGGTGAGGGTGCACTAAAGGAGATGTTCATCAAAGGTTGGCAATTTTTCCTTAAGTTGTGAATATCTTTAATTTCAAATAGTGGGTTAGGTGAACTAAGGTTTTAACTTATTAAAGTGTAATGATTACTTTTTGATTTTTTATTATTTTTATTGTGTGACCCTTTTCCATGGCTCTCGGGCTCGGAATTGGGTAAACTCGGTATCTAGTTTTGAAGTCCCGGACGCTCTGGTCGCAACGGGCTAATCAAAACCAAATTACGATGAGGGTAAGGGGTAAAATCAGGGTTTTTTAATCCTGAAAAGCTTACGGATGCATTTTGGAAAGGCAAGAAGGTAAAATTGATCTTAGAAATTATCTGGTGAAAGATGACCCTTGATTCAAGTGAACCATAGCTTTTGATCATGTTGAATTATGATACCCAAGCTGAAAACTACGCCAAAAACAACGTTTGAGCGATTGGGGAATTCTGGATAGGGACCGTTACTGGTTTTTCTGTAGATCTCCGATGTGGATCAAACTTGGGGGAGTTGAAGCTTGGGGAATATCAAGACTACATAAACTAACAGATTGATCGTTGAGTTCCTGGGCAATTGCTGGAGGATTTACGAAACGGAGTCATTCGTCGAGATCGGGATTTTATAGTTACCTAAAAGTTGGGAGAAATGAACTGTCAGACTTCCTCCATTGTACCATCTTATGAAATGGTCTTTCAAAGATAAGGAAAATACCAAACAAATGAGCATGACCTTACCCCATTCTGAGTTCGGGAGAATCTTTAGGAGAATTCCGTGTGATGAACACAGACGAAGCGGCTTGTTCTATCTTAAGTGGAAAGTGATGGTGTGGGGTATAGGGATCTCGTAACCTAGTGACAATTTGATACTTTGAAGGCATTGGAAATATGAGGATGTGGCCACTGACAGACTAAATTTTTGAGTTTAGATGAGCTCCCGAGAGTCGGTTGATCACCCGATCCCTGATACGAGATTACTACTCCTTTTGGAGTAAATGAGGGAATCCACTTAGATAAGTTTCATGAAAGCTTGTGTCCCTTAGACATCTTTTTGAAGGTTTCACAATTCTGAAGAGATGGGCTCTGACTAATCATGATTTGGACAACCAGGGAACAAGTTGGCTCTATATGAGTGGAATGGGATTAAGACCACTTTTTTATCTTTTTTGGGGGAAGGTTTGAGATTTCGCCCAGACTTGAGATATCGAAGTCCTGTTCTTATACCTAAGGATTTGAAGCTAAGATTAGGGGCAAGATATGGTCATTGTCCTTTCAGAATTCAGAGGTCGGATGAACCTCTGAAAGCTCTTCTAATGGTCACTTTCAGGTTTGGGTCAACCTAGATTGAGGGGTTGACTGTTGCCAGTCTTGATGAGGGTCGACTTTGTGACAAGTTTCTTGAAGTTGGGAGAGGCAGGGTTGCACAGTGTCTGAAATTGTATCATTCTAACGGTGAGGGAGGTTTCAGGGATCCTTTGAGTGTTGAGGGGTGAATTCTTGGAAGTGAAAAGGGTAAAATGGTAATTTTTTACTTGTGGGTCAAAAAATGAGAAAATGAGAGTTCTTTTTCTATGATGCTTCACGATCGGAAGGCTTATATAGACGAGAGGGATCCATTGATCTAAATGATAGATAGCAAATTCCGAGCCTTTGAAGGTAAAAGGGTAAAATGATAATTTCTCCACCTGTGATGCTTTACTAACGAAAGGCTTATGGAGGTTGAAAAAAATTACAAACAACATGAGTGGGTTTCTTGAATGTGGACCCTCAAAGTCCTATTGATGCTTCTATGAGAGATTAGGGTTTGTCTTGAAATGGTGCATTTTGGGTTGTAATAAGGTGTTTTGACTGGTTCATTGCGACTAGAGTATCCGAAAAGACTTCTCTAGGAATGCCTAACCTCCTAGAGTCCCGATTTGTTCTTCCTAAGCCAAGGGCACTAACAGTCCTGATGCATAGGTGTTGTTATGCTATCTTTATGCTACCACATGACCTGAGTCAAAATTTGGGTTCTGATAGTTGGTAAGTGGTAAGCGGGTGTTTGGTTAAGGACTTAAACATAGACAAACCTAAATGGCCTAGAAATGAAATTTCCTAAACATAGAGAAGATTGGACCATTGGAGGACTAAAATTGGTCTTAAATTAAGTTAAATAGTATATAAATAGACCAATTTGAGGACTTATGGGTGTTGGGGGACAAAATCTGGAAGTTGGAGCATGTTCTGGAAGTATAGGATTGATCACAAAAAGTCTAGGATCGATCCTAGAATTTCTAGGATCAATCCTGGAATAACAAAATTCAGATCTTGTTCAGAAAACACCCAGGATCGATCCCAGGTGTTCTAGGATAAATCCTAAGGAGAAAATTTTGAAGAAAAAAATATATATCGTATCTTTTTCCAAACGGCTTAATTTTTTATAGTTGGAAAAGAGACATTGAAGCCTTCCAAAAAGTGGGTTTTCCACTTTATAAATAGGGGATTAAACCCCATTGGCTTAACATCTTGAATTCTTGAATTCTTAGACAAATCCTTATTGAAATCAAACCAAATTTGTGAAGCCTTGTGCATATGAGTTAAATTCATGTTGGCCTTTGACCTTGTACATCTTGTTAATTAAGTATATTGTATTTTCAATTCCATGCCAAAGGTAGATGTGATGTATAGGCTTTGGTTCTATATGCTTAAGAGTGCCTAAGAGTCTATAAAGAGTGAAGAATAAAGAACCAAGCTTAAGAAACATCAGAACTTGAAGAAGTTCCATAAGTTGCTTAAGTCGTAATTCAGAAGAACTTCCATGGCCAAGGTAACTTGCATAAAGTGATGGAACAGGTAAAAGGTAGGTATTAACTTGTCTAAAATATGGTTAAGTTCTTAAGTTACTCAAGTGGACCAAGGTTGAATCTAGGATGACCTAAAGACCATTTTATGACCCTAGGTAAAGTTTTGAACCAAGCCAAGTTCAATCTGTATCAAGAAAAATAAAAAAAAATCCAATGAACTTGGCAAGGTTCCAGTGCTCGAATAGACCTATCAAGCACTTGAACTTGCTTAGTCTAAGCATTCAAGAACCTTCCGAGACTTGAGCACTCGAAGGACCTAGATCAAGAGCTTGAAGAGGGAAATCCAAGTGCTTGAATAGCTCTAGAATTGGAAACTTCCAACTCGCAAATCCATAACGGTTAGGTTTTTTTACCATTGGTCATTGGGGCTCGAAAAGTTTTGATTTTGCACTATAAATAGGTACCTTAATCATCATTAAGATAAACTAATGATACAACATTGATAAAGTTAATTGTGGGGGAATTTTTAAGCTTTTTAAGAGCTTCTATTAAAACTTATAGTCATATTTTTTATGTGAGAAAAGCCACATGACTTTGGAGCTTTCACACTAGTATATCTTGAGTACCAAGTCATGTTGGGAGTGTAAAGACTCAATCTTTGAGTCTTGGGGAGATTCAATTGGTACTAAGGGAAATCAATCTTGAGAAGATCTCTTTCCTATCAGCACCATAGTAACATTAGCCAAACAAGAGGCTATAGTACTACATCCAATTCTTCTACTATAATTGAACCTTTTGCTAAAGTCATCGGAAGTAAAAGGTCAAGAGTCCCCTGGACTTACTAAACTAGAGCACTTGCCGAAGCCACTGAGTGTAGAGTCTTCGTTCATCGGAGCCCTTAGAAGAAGTTAGGTTTATTGATTTCCTTGTAATAGTTAATAAAAAATCAACCAAGCTTGATGTTGAGCCATTCAAAAGTGGATGTATTCTTGTATGTCGAACCACTATATATAGTAGTCTCTTTGTGTGATTGTGCTTTTATCTTGTGTTCATTTCCCACTTTCAAGTAATTCTTACTTAACTCTAAAGTGGAACTAGTTGTCCTACTCCTGCTTTATTATAGGAAACTATAAGTAACGATGGAGTCTGGTGGAAATTAGCATCCACTTACCAATTTCTTTAAGTCATAAATATGTGTGGACTTAAAAAAATTGAAGAGGAAAGAAGTTTCGAATAAAAATCGAAATCCTATTCACCCCCTCTAGGATTACATTAGGCTAGAATTTCACATCTTTTTATAGGCAAATCCTTGCCAGGGTCGTGTGAGAGCTTCCCAAACTATTAGTTAAACTTGTAGGAAACTTTGGAGAGCTATCCATACATTTATACCTTGTTTCTCCAACAAAAGGGTGAGTTTTTATAGTCAAATTATCCTATAAGGAGGAAACTCGTAACAAAAGCAATTCCATCATTTCAATCGAAGTTCATAGCCTTCACCAGAAGGTGGATTCTAGTTGCAATAGCCAGAGCCAAGTGTAGAACATACCCATCGGAGCCATTGGGAGCATACTTACAAGGGTGTGGATTCTCTTGAATTTTTCAATAAATTTTATTTTTTTATTAATTCTACCAATAATAGTTTAGGACAACTATTAATAAAAAATTAAAGAAACTCAGGGGTGAGCCGGTTTGAAAGTGGAGGTAAGCCCAGAGTGTCGAACCATTATAAAAGACGGTGTTCATTTATGTGGTTGTTTTATTTGTTTTTTCTATTCTCTAATTATTGTTTCAATTCTTTGAAAAACTTTAATTTTTGATTCATTTTCATAAAAATACAGATCATGAACATTATTTCTCCCATAGTCACCATATGAAATACTAGGATTTAACTCAAGGAAGATTAAAAAGAATACCTTAATGGCTTTACTAGACACAAGATGATGATTGTGGACATCGGGGCCTAGGGGGATTCAAATTCCCCCACCCATCCATGGGTCCGGGCCATACTTTGGCTTGACGCCGGCACATGCCGGTCACCAACCTTTGGGTTTGGATTTTTCGGGAGTAGCCACCAACTCTGGATTTAACCGATGGAGTTGGACATTGGTTCTCCCCCTCGAAGGGAAGGGGAGAAGACTAAACCTGTAGGTCTAGGGGTTTAAATCCTAATACTAGTTTGAATCCTTGAGATTGAGGGTAAGTTGTTTAGTTGAACTTAAGGAAGATGTTAGGCACCCCAAATACCCACCTTTTTAGGGTTGGCTTCTCTCATTCATACATGTTTTTGAATTAGATTAAAGTCCATGCTTGTGAAATATGGAAGGTGTTGGTTTCTATAATTTTCTCAAGCTTAACGCCTGAATTCAATTTAGGGAAAATTCAGGTGTTAGCTTTTGAAAATTTCAGAAACTAGCATTTTTAAAATTAAGCTATTTAATTAACAGGAGAACCCCTCGGGTTTATGGTTTTTAGGAGGGTGATAAACCCCTCTTAAATGTCTATTTACTAATTTTAGGGTTAGAACTAACCCAGATACAAAAGGGGAGAAAAGAGAAAATTTTGTGTTTTTCTTTGTCTCACGCTTAATGCTTGAATTTTAACCCAATGCCTGAATTTTAATCTAGGGTGAAATTCAGGCAGTGAGACCTAATCAGATCAGCATTTAACTTGACTTGTTTGAGTGTTTATGTGGGTCCCAATGCAATGGGACCCTTGGGTAAGGATAGAAGGTGTTCTCTAAGGTTACACTGTTTAACCCTAGGGGTATGGGCCTTTATAGGTGCAAAGGTATGCCCCCCAGAAGAGGGTAGTCTTATCATTTGACATAGGCTTAATGCCTGAATTTTAAAGCTAACGCCTAAATTTTTAGGTGTTGAATGTTGACTGGATCAATAACTTGGTCTGAGTTTTTCTAGCATTTACTTGATAAAAGGGTTTTCTAGAATCGAAAGGACTAATCCTTGAAGGTGGGGCCCCCATAGGGGTAAACCTTTGTCCTCCAGAAGAGGGCAAAATGACCATCCTATATAGGTTTAACGCCTAAATTTAATTTAGGAGAAATTCAGATGTTGGATGCTGGAATCAGCAACCAGCCTTGAGACTTGGGCCACACTTGTGGGGCCTAGAGGGGCAGGTTTCTCTTAGGTCTTTGAGCTAACCCTAGGTCACATACCCAACTTAAACAAATTTAAAAACATGATTTTTAGCACAGACTTAATGCCTGAAATCCACCTTAATGCCTGAATTTCTCTACATAACGCCTGAAATTAAATTCAGGCATTGGGAGACGAATTAGGGCCCACAAAGGTGCCTGAGCATAGGGTTAGACTTCAAAGGGTTATAGAAGCCTGAGATCAGGTTTAGGAAAAATTAGGTCTCTCTAGGGTGGGTCCCAGATCTTAACACTTGAATTTACCCTTGACACTCATTTTTTCCAATGCCTGAATTTTATTTCCATAAAATTCAAGCGTTAGTTACTAGGAGCAAATCCAATAGCTAGATTTCTAGGGTTTTGGACCCCTTAGAGGTTTTAAAAAGTTCTAAAATCATGCACAGAAGTAGGAAATTGGTAGGGAAATAACATATGTAAAATTGAGCTCAAGACCATTTTTACAAAATTCAAACAACAATCTACAATAAATCAGCTAAACTAGGTCACACAGGTTCTAGATTTTGAGGTCTGTTTGGGGGGCTATTCCGAGGCCTTTACACAACTTGAAAAATTACCAAATTAAATACATAGTTAGGAATACATATGGAGAATAACATACTAAAATTTGGGTTCATTCTGAGCTGTACAAAAATTAACAAAAATTCTACACTAAACAGGGGTAAAAAATCAACACAATTAGAGGCTGTTGAGCCTCCACCATGTAACCCGAATTGAAGCAAACAATAGACATAAATTGAACAGCATAACAACATGTGTAAGAAGCATATGTAGTGCAAGAAACTATCCTAAGGCTAGTTTAGGGCACACCTGGGTTAGGGGGTGCTTAGGGTAAGGGTTTTCCAACTTCTCCTTTTTCTTCTTCTTCTCTTCTCTTTTCTTTTTTTTTATTCTTTAGTTGCCAACCCTTAGCTTCTAGAAATTGGGGTTATTTATAGCTTCAATTTTGTGCAATGGAGAGTAGGGATTGAATATCAAAATATCTAAGTGGAGGGCCAAGATTCATTTGCGCTATTTGGAGGTGTATGTTTAGGATTCAACATGGGGTGGATGGATGAGATGTATTTGTGTTAATTGGCATGGATAGGTGACATGGACAAGGGGATGGGTGAGATGGGTTTGTGTTTGTTGAATGGAGGGTGAAGATGGGAGTGTGCTAACTCCATTTGGATTGATGACATGGATGAGGGATGGGCTTAGATGCTTTTTAGGGTGTCATGATTGGTTGCAAGCATCAAAGGGCATCATCAAGATGCCAATTGGGGAGGGATGAAGGGTTCCATGAAGATTTGAAATTCAAAGCATGGATCCAATGGTGGGTGATGAGGGTGCACCTAAAAAGATTTCAATCCAAGGGGTATCAAATTTAGCCTTATGGTGTGAATGCATTAAATGCCATTAATGAATCTAAACCCTAAAGTTTTGGTTCATTAATGTGCAATGATTACTTTTTAAGGATTTTGACATCTTACTATGCAATCCATCCCTGGGAGCTACCAGGCTCAGAAAGTTACAAACTCAGTGTCTGGTTTTGAAGTCATGGATATTCTCGTAGCAACGGACCAGTCAGAATGAAATTACAATAAGGGTAAGGGGGTGAAATCAGGGTTTTACTAACTTGAAAAGCTCTTAAATGACTATTGGAAGGGAAAGATGGCAAGATTGATCCTGAAAATCTTAAGATGAAAGATAAACCTTGGTCCAAGTGAGCCATATAGCCTCTAACTGTGCTGAATTATGATACTTGAGCAGGAAACTATGCTAAGGATACCCTTGTAGGCACATAGGGAATTCTTGACTGGAAGTGCTCACGTATTTTCTATAGGTCTCTGTCATGAATCATATTTGAGGGATTTGAAGCTTAAGGAGTCTCGGAGCTATAGGAACTGATAGACTGACCATTAGATTCTTGAGTAGTTATCGAGGGTTTTTCAAAGTAGGGTCACTTGGAGAGATAAAATTTTTGTAGTTGCCTGAAGGTTGGTGGAATTGGGTTGCCAAACATCTTCCATTGCTTAAGTTTGTGAAATGATCTTTTGAAGTCAGGGAAGAAACTGAGAAAATGAGTCTGACCTTGCTGCTTTCTGAGTCTAGGAGAGTTCCTAAGGGCATTCCACATGCCAAATATAGATGAAAAGTGCTTTGACTTGGCTTGAGCAGAAATGATGGTTAGGAATACAGAGTTTCTGGAATCCAGTGAAAATTTAATACTTTGGAGGTCTCAAAATTATAGAGAAATGACCACTAACAGACTAAATTTCAGAGTTTGGGGAGCTCTCGAGAGTCTGTTGAGTACCTGATATTTGGCCCTAATTTGTTACTCTTTTTTGAGTAATTGAGGGAATCTAAGTAGATAAGTCCAGCAAAAGCTCACGTTCCTTCGATGATTTTTTGAAGACCTCATTATTTCGGAGAGATAGACACTAATTAATCCTAATTTAGACACCCGACGAACATGTTGGCTCCATATGAGTGAAATGCAACCAAAACAGCCTTTTGACCCCTTGGAGAAGATTTGAGATTTCACAAGGGTTTAAAATTTCAAATTTCCTTTCTCAGAATTAAAGATTTGAAGCTAAGGCCGGGACCAAGAAATGGCGATCAACCTTTCTGGATTTGAAGATCGGATGAATATTTGAGAACTTTTTTAGTGGTCATTTTCTAATCAGGGTTACTACAAGTTGAAAAATTAGTTATTGCCAATCTAGAGGAATACCTGTTATGCGATGAGTTTCTCAGAATCGGGTGAAGCAGGGATGTATAGGATCTAACATTACACCATTCAAGCAATGAGAAAAGCTTTGGGGATCCTTTGAGGGTCCAAGGGTAAATTCTTCACTACAAGAAAATCTGTTTTCAATAGCAACCACTGCCTAAAATGAATAATATACAGCGTTTACAAAAACAAAAGGGAAAAAAGAATACACAACATTTATAAAACATTGTATAAACTTCAATAAATAACATTTTATGAAAATGATGTCTATGTTATATTTATACAGTGTTTTTAAATGCTGAGTAAAAAAGTCATAATTCTTTGTGCACAAAAAGAACATAGACAATGCTTTAAAAACGTTGTAAAAAAATATAAATTCTTTTTTATACCATAAGCATATTTTTAAAATGTTGTGTTAGAAAAGGCGGTATAAATTACTGCACTTTTTTGTGTGCTTTATCTTTTTTGCTCCCATTCTCTATTTCTCCTTTGCTCTTTGTTTAAGGGTTTACAAAATCTCACTGGAAAAGGTTACTGCCGCCCATAAAAATGAAAGTAACACCTCTCTCCCACCTCATCCCTCTCTCTCTCTCCTTTACTCACCCTTACGTCTCTCCCTCTTACACTCTCTCCTTTACTGTCTTTCCCATATCTCTCTCTCCCCTCTACTCGCCCTCATAACTCTCCCTCCCGCACTCTCTCCTTCGCTCTCTTTCCCACATCTCTCTACCGGTCTCTCTCTCTATCTCTCTCTCTCCTCTACTCTCCCCATCCTTCTCCATAGACCCCACGCCTCACCCATACCCCACACCTAGATCTTGGAAATTCAAAGAGAAATAAAGAGAAACGCCTCTTGTCAAACCCTAACCCAAACCAGAAGGGGTTTTTTTTTGTCTGAGAGGAAATCCCCACCACCATATCCTATGCTCATCCCTGTTCTCCTCTCCTCTGTTTTGCCATGCTTGAATTATCCATGGTGATGGAGGGCGAGGAGGTCGTAAAGAAACTAGAGGACTGCACCTAGGATGCGCAATGTCTCCAACTCTAGATCCTCTAAACAATTCTTGAAAATAAATGGTTGTGTGCATTATCTCCAACTCCATCTCCAAGGCTGCAATGCTCTCGTCGATGCCAAAATGTTCCGCCACCTTGTACCGCTGTCATCTTACGATGATTACGCTGATCACATCAATCGAATGGCCGATGGGCTTAATGTTGATACACCTCTGATCTGCGTTAACCCTCTAATTTGTTTCTTTTACAGGTTTCATCTCTCTGTGGTTTTAATGATATTTGGTTTTTGATTATTAATTAGAAAAGTAATTTTGATTGATAATTAGAGATTGTTGTTTGGTTTTATAATTAGTTTTCTTATGATAGAGCTTTTGATTGTTACTATAAAGGCAGTGGGTCTCAATTTCATAAATGGATTTTGAGACTCAATTTATTTTAGACAAATTCTAATTCATGTTCTTTATTGCACAAAGAACATTGAAAATTAAATTTACCTGTTCTTCTTCATAGCTCTGGGACGAGTTCTATGAAGCCAAAAATGATCCCCTACTTTGATTCAAAACACTCTGAAGCTGCCTCTTTTTTGTCTCACTAGGGAAGTGTTATAGTTCTTCGAAAGTAATGAATTCAGTTTCTTTATATTCTTTGAGTTTTCTTGTTCTGTCTTATGTTCTTAAAAGGTGGGTGATGCTAGTTGAGATTTTATTTGGTAAAAAATATCAAAATCGGGCATTATAGAAAGATAAGCTGTGAATCGAACCAATTCAAGTTGAAGATGGAGAACACAAAGAGACAAAATTGTGTGCCATTGTCACAGCTGGGTCTCTGATTACGTGAAGCGGTGGTTTCAAGACACTCTTAAGGAGGCCAAGGCTAGTGACACCGGCATGCAGGTCTTGGTGGGTCAGATGTATTATAGTGGCTATGGAGTTCCTAAGGATGCGCGAAAGGTGATTTCCTCTTCTTCTTCTCTCTATATTTTTAGGATTTTTAATGGGTTTTGTTTTTTTTTTCTTGCTGTAATGGAGCTTTTAGAGAAACCCATGTGATTTTTCTTATTATTGAAATTT
>JAOXJP010210394.1:0-11887 GCA_025762735.1 Platanus orientalis
TCTACTTAGGAGTATCCCAAAGTAAATAGAAACTCAATTCAAGAATACACATTAATTCCTATGATTTCTATTCACATATTAGCATATTAGTCCAATAATAGGATATTTAGAGTGCACTTTCGTACACTCATCAAGAGTGCGGCCCGCACATGAATGGACTCATGCTTGCCAAGAAGGTTCTTTGACTGGGCTACTACTGGTCAACCATGGAAATAGATTGTTGTCAACATGTAATGAAGTGCAACACTTTTCAGTCTTATGCCAACATCATCAAAGCACCAACTTTAGAATTGCATAACTTGACTACTCCTTAGCCATTCTCTATGTGGGGAATCGATGCAGTAGGACCCATGCCTCATAAGGCCGCCAATGGACATCTATATATCATTGTGGCTATTGACTATTTCATCAAGGGGGTCAAAGTCATATCTCTAGTAGCAGTCATAATGAAGAACACAACCAGATTCATATGGAGAGACATCATCTACCGATATGGTGTTCCCAGCAAAATCATCATTGACAATGCAACCAATTTCATGGGAAAAGATCTTGAACTACTCTATAAAAAATTTAAGATTCACCATCATTAATCTTCTCCATACAAACCATAGATGAATGGAGCAGTAGAAGTAGCCAACAAGAACCTAAAGAAGATCTTGTAGAAAATGACTGCTAATCACTCCAATTGGCATGAAATGTTGCCCTATGCACTCATGGGCTACAGAATTTCAATTCATACTTCAACAAGGGAAACCCCTTATTCACTAATCTATGGCATGGAGGTAGTCCTGCCTATTGAAGTGGAAATTTCAAGTCTCTGAGTTTTAGCTGAGGCACAGATTCTAGAGTCAGCATGGGCACAGGTTCGACATGATCAACTCAACCTTATTGATGAAAAGAGATTGCAAGCAATGAGCAATGGACAAGCCTATTAGAGGTGCATGACCACAACATTCAACAAACGGGTTAGACTGAGAGATATTGAGGAAGGAGACTCAGTTCTCAAGAAGGTCCTCCTACATGAATAGGCACCGCAGAGGCAACCTTGGCTAAATTACAAAGGATCTTTCATTGTCAAATAGAAGCTATCCAGTGGGGCACTATTATTGGGAAACATAGATGGGGAAGACTTCCCTAGATTTGTAAACTTGGACCAAGTCAAAAGGTTCTTTGCTTGACTACTATAAAATTGACTTTTGCTATAAAATCTTGAAATGAAAAGGCGTTGAATGATCATTTTGCTGAAACATTCTATCCATTTACTTTTGTACCTCCAAAGTACCTCCAAAATCATGTTCATTTAAACAAATCCAAAGCAAAGAAAAAAATCAATGGTTCAACAAAACAAAAAGAGAAAAGAAAAAAAAAGGCAAAAAGAAAAGAAAAGCAAAAACAAAAAAGCTTATAAAGAACCATGATTTTCTCCAAAAACATACAAGGATTTTGTAGAGAACCATAATTTCCTTCAAAACATGGGCATTTTATAGAGAACCATGATTTTCTTCAAAACATGAGAAATTTATAAAGAACCATGATCTTCTTCAAAACATAGAAATCTTGTACATAATCATAATCTTCTTCAAGAAATGGGCATTCTGTAGAGAACCATAATTGTCAAATCATAATCAGCCTTTGATCTAGAGCCATTCATATCCATATTTTCAAATCCTTTCAATCTTGCCTACTCAAAGGCAAACCTTGAAACCATCAATAAACCTTTCATTTAGTAAAGCAACTATTCAAGTCCCTTTACACTTTGAGAAATTCTAAGCAAAAGTCAGCATTACATAAGTAAACCATTCAACCAATTTAGAACAAGAACATGTACCTCGTCCAGTCACCTTCCAAAAAGCCCAGACCTGTCTGAGTATAGGGGAAAAAAAGGGACAAACAAAAAAACATTGCAAAGTTCAGAGTTAAAATCGAAAATGACACTTTGACCCAGTC
This sequence comes from Platanus orientalis, assembly GCA_025762735.1. Classification (NCBI taxonomy): domain Eukaryota; kingdom Viridiplantae; phylum Streptophyta; class Magnoliopsida; order Proteales; family Platanaceae; genus Platanus; species Platanus orientalis. The sequence goes on from JAOXJP010210394.1 coordinate 1,948, forward strand.
TTGGTAAACAAGGGCAAAAAAGGGAGCAAAATTAAGCCAGCACTTAAGGTGAAAACCAAAAATGGCACCCTAGTGGTGCAGGTTCGAGTCACGGAAACAGCTTCTCGAAGAATGGGGGTAAGGCTGCATACATCTTGCCCTCGCTAGACCTCGCATTAATATTCTTTTATACAAGAGATTAAGATAGGGAGATCTAATGCATCTGGGAAACCCTAGCTGCTACTAGAGATCTCAACCACCATGGCTGCCACCGGCATTCAGCCGGTGGCTAGGCGTTAGGGAGAGATCCCATCAAAACATTTCTTAGCTTAGGCAAGGACTGTAGATTCATGATCTAAGAGAACAGGCAGAAACCCTAATCCTCACTGGGGGGATACAGCTTTGCATGAAGATGGATTAAATATATCTGTATCTAAGTTGGATATGGCAGTCACTAATGGAGATGGAAATGGTGAGAATGAAAACCACGTTAGGAGGGATGAAGCAATAAACAAATCAACAGCCCTAGATGTTCACCGATTGTTGCAGGTGTTGGAGAAAACTACCGGTGAGATCAATGATACGATCATTGTCCCCTGGAGCAATCATCTGAAACTTCTAAAGATGGATTACATATTAGAACCATTAGAGGTTCACACAGATATAGAAGTGCAGCCTGAGTTTTTGAATGTGGAAAGGCAGTCTGAGATAGAATCGTCGAATTTGAATCTAATTAATAATCAAAGCACTGTGGGGAAACATGGGCTTGAAAGAGGTACTAATCAGAATCACAACACTCCTAATATCAGCATGTATGCAAGGTGAGATGGCATCCATACGATAAAGGAGGCTGTTGATGGGAGAAACTGGGCGGGTTTGTTTAGTATAACCACTAAAGAGAAGGTAGGTTAGGCCTTGCAGTATATTCCATCATTGATGGAGGAGAATAAAGTCCACTTCCCTCAAGAGGTGGTAGATCATGAAGCCAAGAAGTGGGAAGATAGGTTGATTGGCTAGTTCATGGGTAAGTGACCAAGTTTTGCATACATGAAGAAGATGACTGCAAAATTGTGGAAATTGAAAGGAAGCATGGACATATTCATTGTGAAAGGGGTTTTCATTTTTAAATTTACTTGCCAAGAGGATAAAATAAAAGTTTTGGAGGGTGGTCCATGGCATATCTTGCTCGCAAGCCATTATTCTTGAGACCATGGTCACCAAACCTTGAAATAAAGAAGCTTAGTTTCTAATCATTGCCTCTATGGGTAAGCTTCCCAGGTTTACCATTCCAATTCTGGTCTATTGAAGCTCTTAGTATCCTGGGTAGTAAGATTGGGAAACCTCTCTTTACAGACAAAATTACAATGACAAGAGAGCGTCTGGCTTATGCTCGAATTTGTATCAAAGTAGAAGCCACAAGATCTTTGAATGAGTCCTTAGTGCTAATCACTGAGGGAGGACAAAGATGTGAGCAGCCAGTTGAATATGATTGGCATCCTCCTTGGTGTGAATCTTGCAAATGCTTTGGTTATAACCAATGTGTTAAAAAAACTCAACCAAAATAGATCTAGGTGGAGAAAAGAAGGCTAACCATGCAACCATAGGAGAGTGCATCTCCCAAGGAGATTGAGGTAACTAATACTAATCAATTTAAAGTTTTAGCAGATTTGGATGCACAGGTGGAGATGGAGGGAACAACAGAAACAAATGATAATCCTTCTCGGGAAGCCCATGTTAAAAATGATGTTGGATATACTTAAGAGGGAGAGCAACAGGACTATGAATTGCAAGAGGACAGCATCATTGAAGGGGAGAGCTAACCAACAAATTAGCAAAGTCTAGCTAGTCTGTGCCAAAGTGTCAGATTGTATTCCACTACGTCTGGTCTAGCTCTTGGAAAGCTGCAGAAAGCTCTAAGACCAAAAATTAAAGACAAAGGAGTGATAGAGAATGTACACGTGGGCAAACTCCCTGGCAAGGGAGTTGGAGTTTTATAAGATAAGTGAAGATGACCCACATATTTATGTGGAATGTCTGATGCTTGGGGGCCTTGGAAAAACAAAAAGAGGTACAGAATATGATGAGAATCTATAATCCGTTGGTTTGTATATTGTTTGAAACTCATGTAAAAGAAAAGAATAAGGAGAGGGTATTAAAGCAGTCCTTTCAAGGTTGGGAGTTAATTGACAATTATAGTCACCATGAAAGGGGGAGAATTTGGGTATTGTTCAAAGATGATTGTGTTTAGCTCTAGATTATCCGTACTTCTACTCAGATGATAACATTCAAAGTGGAGATCCTGGCAACAAAAGAAATTTTTACGTGTTCTACATTTTATGCTTTAAATGTACAAGATGAAAGGGTGCAATTATGGGAAGATATGGAGAGATTGAGTTGTAGCATTAACACTCCCTGGGTGGTGACTGGGGATTTTAATTGCATAAGATTTGGGCATGAAAAGCTTGGAAAGGAGTTACCTAATTTTCAAGCTATTGAAGATTTCAACAAATGCATCAATAATTCTGAGCTACGGGAACTTAAATGGTGGGGCCAAAAATTTACATGGTGGAATAAGCTGGATGGTCTAGGGAAGGTGGGATGTAAACTAGTTAGGGTTTTTGTTAATACAGATTGGCTTGTGCAGTTTCCATTATCAGAAGCTAATTTTCTTCTACCAGGTATTTCAGATCATTTTCCTAGTATTGTTATTGTGGGAGATAGACCAAAAGGTGGTCCTAAACCATTTTGGTTTTTTGACATATGGACCTCTCATGATGACTTCAAAAGGGTGGTTAAGGAGGGTTGGGATATTCATGTTACTACAAACCCTATGTTCAAAGTTGCTTAGAAATTGAAGTGAAGGCAAAGTTGAAGCACCGGAACAAAACGGTTTTTGGAAGGGTGGATCATCAGGTGCGAAACCTGAGGGATGAATTACATAAAATTCAGGATGCAAGGAGGCAAGATATAAATAATTTATTCTTGGAAACATAGGAAAAGGAAGTCAGTGAGAAGTTCAAATAGGCATCCAAAGCGGAAGAGAGTTTTCTCAAGCAGAAATCTAGAATCCAATGGCTCCAGCTTAGAGATGGAAATAATGCTTTCTTTCATTGTTCTCTCATGGCCAGAAGGAACAAAAACCAGATTACTCATAAAGGTAGAGGATGGTACAATTTTATCAAATGAAGCAGAGATTTGAGTTGAAGCGGAAAGATATTTTTAGCAAATTCTTGGACCTTGGACTAGGAGAGATGAGGTTGATGTGGAGTGGGATGTATACAACAAATTAACAAATGACCAACAAGCCATATTGACTATGGATGTTCAGGAGGATGAGATATCTCAGGTGATTTGGGACACTAAATAAGGAAAAGCCCCAGGGCCGGATGGGTTCACAATAAAATTCTTTAAGTGTGCATGGGACATTGTGGGTCCAAAGGTGATTAAAGCTTTAAAATATTTCTTCATTTCCAATCAACTTCTAAGGGAGTTAAACTCTCTTTCATTTCATTAATTCCAAACTCTGTTGATGCTTCCAGTTTTGGTGATTTTAGGCCCATTGCGTTGTGTAAATTATTTTATAAGTTCATAACGAAAATCCTTGCTAATCGGCCGAAGAAAGTGATGAACTCTTTGGTTAGCCTTAATCAATCCACTTTTATTGAAGGATGCTCTATTGTGGACAACATCTTGTTGTGTCATGAAGTTGTAAGGGGATTTACTAGAAGCAGTCACACTCCTGTGGCCGTACTCAAAATCTATCTTTGGAAAGCTTAGGACTCTGTCTCCTGGGTATTTGTTGAGAAGGTGTTATATAAGATGAATTTTCTATAGTGGTTTGTTAAATTGGTTATGGAATGCATCAAATCTCCAAAATATTCAATTCTCATTAATGGAAGCCCAGCGGGATATTTTGAGGGGACTAGGGAATTACGGCAAGGAGATCCTATGTCCCCTTATATTTTTTGCCTTATCATGGAAGTCTTGGCTAACATGATTGAGAAGGAGGTTGTCGCTGGCCATATCAAGTTGATCTCTAAATGCAAGACTACCAAGTTGTCACATCTAGCTTTTACAGATAACTTTATGATTTTCTCTAAAGTTGATGCAGGATCCCTCTCCACCATTAACAATATTCTTATCAACTTTGCAATGGTTTCTGGTCTTGAGGTTAATAGGAGCAAATCAATCCAAATATTTGTAGGTGTTCTAGACAATGTTCAGGACTCTCTACGCCCAAGTACAAGTTTTGGTGTAGGTCATTTATCGGTTCGCTACTTGGGGTGCCTTTAATACCTGGTAAGCTGTCCAAGACTGATTGTGCTCCCATTTTGGAATGTATCGGGAAGATAATTGTTGGATGGAAGACAAGGCCTTTGTCTTATGTAGGGTGCTTAACTCTAATCAAATCTGTTATATACTGGTCGGGATGGTTTAGACTTCCTGGAGAGACAACTAAACAAATAAAGTCTTTGTTTGCTCGATTCCTTTGGGTTAGGCCAGACATGAGTAGAAACCTTCATGCAATGAGTTGGGAAAAAAAATATGCAAACCCTATAATGAAGGAGGCCTGAATTTGAGGAGAGTTAAGGAAATGAACATGGTTGGCACTATGAAACAAATCTGGTGGATAGTGACTCAGAAATCATCCCTATGGGTGTCCTGGGTGCATACAAAAATATTGAAGAAAGACTCTATATGGACAGTTCGGCCAAGCATGGACTGTTCATGTGTATAGAGGAGAATATGTAAAGCTAGGGAACGGATGCAACCTCACATCATGCATTTACTAGGGAATGGGTGGTCCATAAATGTTGGCTAGATGTGTGGCAGCCAAGTGGTGTTCTTTTCCATAGGTATGGAGATGGACTGTATCAGGATTCTAATTCTAGAAGAGAGGCATTGGTATCTACCATCCTTGACAATGAAGAATGGAAAATAGGACAAACTACATCTCATGACCTTAATGAAGTATGGGGCAAGCTGTAGGAGATAGAAAAATTGTGTGGGAGTGAGGAAGATAGAGTCATATGGACAGCATCATCACATGGTAGATTCATTACCAAATCGGCATGGGAAGTGACCAGAGCCCATGGTCCAATGGTGGATTGGCATCAAGTGGTTTGGTTAAATAATAATATCCCTAAGCACAGCTTCTTGGGTTGGAGGGTGATGACAAGACGACTACCCACTCAGAGTCGTCTATGTAGATTGAAGATATTGAGGACTTCGCAATGCTCCTTTTGTTGGAATGAGAGAGAAACAGATGAACATCTGTTCTTCCAATGCCCATTCACATCAGCTATATGGAAACATGTTCTCAACTGGTTTCATCCAACAAGATGTAGAACTCGTACATTCACTAGTGAGTGCTCCTGGATTATGCACATCTTTAAGGATCATGGGATTGGCTCTCTCATAGCTAGATTGGCTTTTGGGGCGTCCTTGTATCATATATGATGGGAGAGGAATCAGTGGAAATTTGGATCAACAAGCAAAACAATTTCAATGATTCTTGATTAATATTAATATGGATATTCAGAGCAAAATCCAAAGCATCAACCCAATAGAAGCTGGTGGCCCATTTCATTATTATGTATGTGCTAAGTGGAAATTATCGAACTCAACAATCAAGAGAGGGCCACGGTTCTGTACTTGGCAAAAACCAGATCAGAGCTTTGTCTCCTTGACATGTGATGGCTCGGTATCCCAGGATAAAAATGGCTATGGTGGAGTCATTAGGGACCATGGTGGTACAACAATACTTGCATATGCTGGTCTCTCAAATAAACCAAATGTTTTATGGATGGAGTTTTATGCATTGTATAGGGGGTTGAAGCTGGTACTGAATTGTGGCTATTCTCAAGTAATGGTTAGCATGGATTCAAAATTGGCAGTGGAAATTCTGAATATGCACTATAATTTCCTATGGCATGTTCTACCATTGGTTGGGGGAGATAAGAAGAACTTTGGAGGAATTGGAATCTATTAGGATTCATCATGTATGGCATGAAGCAAATCAAGTTGTAGACTTTATGGCATCTTATGCAACTGGGAATGATGAAATTCTACTCCACCCTGTAAACTTCCCTAGTACTTTGCTTGATATAATCAAGAAAAATGCTAAACAATGTATATATACAAATGTATAATTCTTTTTCCTAATTAATATATAAATTACTTATCGAAGAAAAAGAACAAAAACCTTAAACATAGGCATATAATCTCACTCTCCCCAGAGACGCACATTCAATATCCAAAACTTGTAAACCTTTTATACCTTGCTCAAACTAGGCATGGTATCAACATATGAAAACATGACCCTATGTACTCAAAGAGTAATACAATAGGGCATCATTGATATTCAAAAATCCTGAGGGGCTCAACTTTTCAAAACAAATGGAAGATTTCAGAAAATGAATTTTCAAAACCTCTTTCAAAATCAAATGCAAAGGGTAGCCGATCCAGGCTCTAAATCTCAATCATCAATTAATCAAAACTATCAATCATTAGAAAGCATCGTCTATATCACTAAGAAATCCTTTTAAACAGTTGTTGACAACTCTGGGATCCAGGAGCAAAAAATCAAGATGGAGCATCATTTCTAGCAAAGTGCCATTCACGGCCACGCAAAGCTGGATATGATACTTCATCTCCCCAAGAAAAGTGGAGATGATGCATCATCTACCATCAATTGTGATTGAAAATGACACATCAACCCCCCCCAAAAAATAATAAATCAAGATGAGGTATCATCCCTAGTAGAGTGCCATTCACAGCCACGCAAAGCTGGAGATGATACATCATCTCCACAAGAAAAATGGAGACGATGCGTCATCTCCCATCAATTTTGTTTAAAGATGACTCATCACCTCTCAAAAAAGTAGATTGAGATGAAGCATCATCTCCAGTAAAGTGCCATTCATAGCCCAGCAAAAGGCCATTCACGGCCAAGTAAAGCTGGAAATGATACCTCATCTCCCAAACAAAGAACAGAGACGATACGTCACCCTCTATCAACTAAGGTTGACATATCACCTCTAATCAAATAACAAGCAGTGAAATCTGGATCTAGGCCCCATGTAATGAAATCTAGGCCCTGGCCCCTAAGCAATGAATTGGGCCTCAGCCCATGAGCAATGGATTGGGCCTCGACCCATGAGCAATGAATTGGGCCTCGGCCCTTGAGCAATGAATTGGGCCTTAGCCCCTGAGTAATGAATTGGACCTCGACCCTTGAGCAATGAATTGGGCCTCGGCCCCTAAGGAATGAATTAGGCTTCGGCCCCTAAGAAATTGATTAGATCTTGGCTCCTGAGCAATGAATTGGGCCTCGACCCCTGAGCAATGAATTAGGCCTCAACCCCTGAGCAATTAATTGGACCTTAGCCCCTAAGTGATGAATTGGGCCTCGACCCTTGAGTACTAGATTGGGCCTCAGCCCCTGAGCAATGGATTGGGTCTCGACCCCTAAGCAATGGATTGGGCCTCAGCCCTTGAGCGAGGAATTGGGCCTCAACCCCTAAGCAATGGATTAGGCCTCGGCCCCTGAGCAATGAATTAGGCCTTAGCCCTCGAGCAATAAATTGGGCATCAGCCCCTAAGCAGTGGATTAGGCCTTGGCCCCTGAGTAATGAATTGGGTCTCGGCCCCTGAGTAATGAATTTGGGCCTTATCCCCTAAGCAATGAATTGGGCCTCGGACCTTTAGTAATGGATTGGGCCTCAGCTCCTGAGCAATGGATTGGGACTCAGCCCCTAAGAAATGGATTAGGCCTTGGCCCCTCAACAATGATTTGTGCCTTGGCCCCTCAGCAAGGAGTTGGGTCTCGGCCCCTCAACAATGATTTGGGCCTTAAGTCCCTCAACAATGAATTTGGGCCTCGGCCCCTCAGCAATGATTTGGGCCTTAGCCCCTCAGCAATGAAAATTGGTAAAGATCCCTTCAGAATAGCGTCAATCCTTAAAGATCCCTGTAATTTTGAAGTAAACCTTATAAATTTCCCAGCATAAACCAGCAAGCAATCTGAATCCCGTATGTAGCAAACAAGAAATTTGAAACCCATACGCGGCAAGCAAGTAATCTGAAGCATGTATGCGGCAAACAAGTAATCTAAATCCTGTACGTGGAAAGAAAGCAATCTGAAGCCCGTACATGGCAAGTAAGTAATCTGAATCCCATACGTGGTAAGCAAGTAATCAATGAAGTCTGTACGTGGCAAGCACCCACCAAAGTTCGCCCAGCAGCAAATATCTCTGAATTGAAAGTCTGCATAGTGGTAAGAAAATCCATGAACTTATAAAAGTCTGCCCTGTAGCCATGAAATTAGCAAAGTCCATCCTTATGGCAATGTTTGATAAAAAATGAAGAATCAATCATTTTCAACCTTGATATCAAGCCGCATAAAGGTTTAGTGGGGACTCCACCTCACAGAAAAGGCCAAATTTTGACATCACAGATTACCTACCTGGTGTAGGAAAATGTCGACCATCATTCTATTTCCTATGTAACATGAAAAAACATGAATACATAGCGCCAATCTTTAGAGATTTCCATGGCTTTTAGAATTAAGCCCAAAACCTTCCGAATATGCTCTGCTCATGCCACTACAGGTTCGATGAGGGACTCTATGTTACCTCACCAGAAATGGTTGAAACCGTTGACATGATAGATTGCCTTTTGGGCACAGGCAAGTGTTGACATCATTCCATAGCCTATATATCATGACAACCATCTTTGGAAATTGGTTGAAATAAGTATGTAGCATTGATCCCTTATGATCTCCATAGCTTTCAGAACAAGCCCAAAAACTTCCTGACATGCCTTAATAAGGCCACCGCAGGTTCGGTGGGGGACTCTAGGTTACCTCACCAGAAATGGCCGAAACTGTTGACATAGTAAATTGTCTACGTGGGTATAAATAGATGTTGACATTGATCCATAGCCTATATACCATGACAATCATCTTTGGAAATTGATTGGAACATATATATAGCATCAATTCCTCAGAATCTCCATGGCTTTTGGAGTAAGCCTAAAAACCTCCTGACATACCCCATGGAGGCCATGTAGGTTCGCTAAGTCATGTCTATAAAAAGGCCTTCTAAGATTAACCGCCTATCTGGGGTGTAGGTAGGCATCATCACTTCATAGCCTTCGTATTATGCCAACCATGTTTACAGATTGGATGGTTGAAATAGATACGTAGCACTGATCTCTTGAGATCCTAAGGCTATCGAAACAAGCCCAAAATGTTTTCCATAAGCCCTGTCGGCAATCCTTGATACACAAACAAATTGCCATGTAGCATCCTGATTATTTGTACATAGCTGAATGTTGCATTTCGATTCATAGCCTATGTATTATCTTAACACTAATACCATTAAGTAGTTATACATAATACGTAGCATTGGGTTCCTTGTTACCACATCCCCACAGCTTTCGGAGAGAGCACAACAACATCTCTAGTCCCGACCGGTCCTCGACTTACCCTCTATCGAAGTCGGGACAATTGTAGGGTATAACCCATTTGTGATGTCTATTTATTAGGATGTAAATACACATCACAATTCAACACATAAAGTTTGTGTAATTCCTAAAGCCATAGCTGGACTGCTATCATGCTTGAAGAATCCTCCTCGCAGCAAACGGGTTACTTGTGAGAAAAACCCACCATTGTTTCTCGGGAAAGAGCTCATAACATTTCTATACCCGTCTAAACCAAACCACCCTTCCAATTTAAATTTTGGCGCAGCCTAGTCCATACTTTTGAATGGCTTACCTGCCTTAGCCATTCCAATTAGTACTTTATTTGCCGCATGTTTTACTAATGGCCACCCCGTGACATTTGCTCGACATTGGACAACGAGCAATGCCACACTTCAATCCATCAAGTCTACGAAATGCTAGCTCCTAGCCATAGTGTTTCTTCTATCTATAGTCTAAACAACTATCAAGCTTG
>JAOXJP010210405.1:0-11887 GCA_025762735.1 Platanus orientalis
GATCTATGATTCTCCCTATTCTTCTTCTTCTTCTTCTTATATATATATAATTTTTCCATCTTTTTGCATAAAGTGTTGTAATGTTTTAATTCATTTTACATTATCTATGTGTTTTCATTTAATCTTAATTTTAATTTATTTTCATTAATCTTATATACAACAGTCTCACTTTTGTAGATTAAATTTTCTTTTCTTTTGCTTTAAATTTTTTCATTAATTAATGTTGGATACTTGTATATATAGATTTTTTTTGTAACCCTAGTTAATGTTTATTAATTAGTAATTTTGTTTGTAATATTTAATTTTATTTTTTTTAATTTCTTGTTATTTTATCTTTTTTATAAGTATCTTATCGAGGCCAACACCTTCTTCCACTCTAGACCATTAATTTTTATTTTTATTTTTTATTTTACTTAATTTTTTTATTCTTTTATTATTTGTTTATATTTATTAGCTAGTCATTTTATTTGTAATGTTGATTCTACATTTTTTTACTTCTTTATTTATAATTTTCTTGAAATTATTACATTCAACCATTCTATGCCGTTCATCTTTTTTTTTTTTTTACTTATATATTTCTATTCATTTTTGTTGTTTCTAATTAATTAGTTATTCCATTTGTTTTACATTTTATCTTATTTTGAATTGATTTATTTTTATGATAAACAAGTTTATTAAAGTCATCATGATCAATCATCCCAAACCATTTTTTTACTTAGATTTTTATTTCATTCTTTTATTAACATATGTTTTTTGTATCTTAGATACCATAGTCATAAATATTGAATCTATTTTTTCTCGTTATCTCTTTCTTTTATCTCATTTATTTATTTATATTTATTTTTCATTATATCTGTGATGTCATGCTTCATGAACGTTATGTTGTCTTTTTTATATATATGTGTCATTTTGTTATTTAATTTAGCTATGAGGAAATAAAGCTCCAAGTATGTTTCAAATACTTTCTTTTTTTTATGTCGTTTGAATTTGTATCCTTCACTATAGAACAACATAATAAACTCTTCATTAAATAATTTATTTTGTATACACATGTCACACACATACAATAGTTAGTAGGTTAACTCACTTACACATGCATGACACATTTTCAAAATTAGATACACTAATGCATTTACCATAAATAGAAAAATAGACCCTAGAGTTGAACCAATTTAAATAAGTAACCGCGTATGCTGTGGACCAGAGTGCCTAACACCTTCCCTGTTTCATAACTGAACTGCTTACCCAGAAGCCTCTACGTAGACCCGTCAAAATGAAATCAAATATTTTAAAATCAAATTTTAAAATGAAAAATGAATTTGTTTATAAAATAAATGTCCAGTCACATCTTAAAAAGGATTGGTAGCGACTCCTTATCATCATGGATTAGGCTTATGATGAGTGAACCCCTTTTCTAAGAGGTTCACCCATAATGCAAAATCTGAGGCCCATACACATGATGGGTTTTTAAATTTGGTGTCTCTTTTTAAACACTTTTTTTGACATTTTAAACCCCAAAAACAATACATCGACTTTTTAAAAAAATATGTAGGTAATTATATTGATAATCATGAAAAACATACAAGCAGGGTATTGCTCAATAAGAACAAGGCAACTTTACCAAAAAACAAAACCCAAAAAACTATTAACAGTGCCATGATATAGGAGTCCCAATTATAAATCCATGGTCTAAAACAGGGGTCCTCCCTTTTTTAGCCTACAAACAACTAGTCATAGACTTAGGTAAGGGTAACATCTAGGGTAACACGTGCTTCATTGCCTCTGTTGTTGAAAATTATGTTGTTCATCTCTTCTCAAATAGCCCAACAAAGAGTTCCCGGTAACAACAACCACATTTGCTTGCTCATACTCTTAGAGGCACCTGACCATTGACTCGGCCAATAATGAAGCAAGTTCTTCATAGTCCTCGGCTGAACCCACACTACACCATAGTGAACAAAAAAAATGATTACAAAGAGGCTGGACCCATGAACAGTGCATGAATAAATAAGTGACAGATTCAACATCCTTCTTGCATAAGCAACACCAATTGGGAATATACATTCCTCTCCTAATAAGATTGTCGATTGTCGGGGCTTTATTCCACCACAGTTCCCAAAGCAGAAATGAAACTTTACTCTAAAGTAGCGGATGCCACACACAAATCTCAAAAAACGGGGCTCTAAACGAAGGGGGGATCAGGCTATCAAACATGGATTTAATCGAAAACCCATTCTCCTCGTCTAAAAGCTATATCATCTCGTCTCTAGCCTCTCTATCCCCAAGAGTTTGACGCTCTAGAAAGTCCAGCATACAACCCATTTTTCTAATTTCTCAATCATTCAAATTTCTTCTCAACTAAATGTTCCATGAACAAAAGCTCCTTAGTCATGATCTTGTGTTCTTGGACCGACCCCTATTTAGAAATTTATAGGAATGTCCTAGAGTCAAAAATTTTACAATAGGCCATATTTAAATAAAACATATGAAATGCAATTTAAGTAAAAACAATGAATAGAAGAAAAAATAATAATAGAGATGATTGATAGCCACAAGGTTCCCAAAAGTGACCATTTTTGCAATCTCAATCCAACCACCCATAAAGAGGGAGAAATTTAAGTGAATGTTACATATAGAATTAGAGCAGGGTGGATGAATTGGAGATGTGCTTATAAGAATCTTGAATGCTATATGCTTAACAAACATTACTAAAATTGAAGAAAAAGGTTTATGAAACACCTATAAGACCAATGATGCTTTATAGATTGAAATATTAAGTAGCCAAGAAACAATACATACCTCACATGAATGTACCTGAAATTTAAATACGAAGATTGACAGAGCATCAAAATTAAAAAAGATAGAGCCAAAAAAGAACGAATATGCAGGAGCTTACGGGTAGCAGTAGGTGATGATATGTGGGAAAATCGATTAAGATGATTTATTCATATGCACCAAAGACTAATGGCTACACTAGTGAAAAGAGTGACATGGTACAAGTTGAAAGCAATACAAGGACAAAAGGAATACCAAAATTTGACTTTGAATTGAAAAAGTGAGAACGTACATGAATGTTTGTGATTAACCATAAACATGGCCTTGGATAGAGTGGAATGATGGTTAGTAGCCAACCCATGCAATTGAAATAGGTAACTTATAAAAATAAATAAAACACATTTGTTAGCCCTTGTTATGCTTCCCACGGAGTTTGCCTAAGCCTAGATTTAAACTTGAACATCAATTCAAAGCTTTCAACTTAATGACAATGACCAATGATTTAAATCATGGACCAAACTAGTTGGTTGGACAAATTAACCCAGCAACTGACATGTAAGTTGTTCAGCTTATACTTGTAATACCCTATATACCCTTGGAGGTATTTTAGGAAACAAGAGTTTAAAAAATGATAAAGTGAATGAGTTTTTTTCCCTTGTCACATGAACCAAAAACACAAAGGGGGGAACGAGCAAGAGAAAACGGAAGAAGGAGAAGAAGAAAGAGGAAGGAAGAAGAGATGAAAGAAATCCATCCTTTAGTTGTTTGACGACTGGGAAGAATAAAAATGTAGAGGAGGCCGAAGGGCGATGACTGGTGGAGTGTAAGTTGTCAGAAATTGTCTAAAATCGTTAGCTCTCACCGGAAATGAAGGGAAATTCATTAAATCAGTAAGTATCCCTCTCTTCTTTCGTTTATAACATTTATTTTCAAATTTGAAAAAATTTTGATAATGTTTTTAAGGAAAATCTATAATTCTAAATTAGAAACCCCTTAATAAATAGATTGAAAGTGAATTAAGAGTTAAATGATGAAAACTTAACATCTAATCTAACATAGAGGTAGTAGGTGAATATTTTTTGAGATTTAAAATAGATTTAGAGCACTTTAAGGCGAGAAATTAACCTCAAACTCTAGGATCTAAGATTTCTACTTTGACATTGAGTTTAATCGAAAGAAATCATTTATATAATTGCTATAAAATTTCTATAATTATTTTGTGTGTGTTAATTGAAAAGATAATTCTTTCCCCAATCTTAGATGCTTAAAGATCTAAAAAGTAGATAAAAAGAAAATTTTACCATATAAATATGCATTTTTAACATTTATTTAAAATGAAATCCTTGATGCTATTATTAAATTTCCTTGTAGGTTTTATAAATTTGAATTGATATTAGTTAATTTTAGAAATGGATATGTGAAACCCAAATTCCTTATTAAATTGCACTAAGCATTTGGATTACTTAAGACAATGATGTAAATAAAAAGGCATAATATGTTATATGATAATGATACAATTAGGACATTTTGATTAGGGTGCGTTGTAGGAAATTGATTTACATAAATAGAGATGTTCATGTTTAATCTTGTAATTTATTATAAGAATGAAAATGAGTTAGGTCATTCATGATTGGATTATTCCTTTACATTGCTTACCTTAAAGTTTAGTTGGAAATCTAAAAAATGAATTCTATAGAAGATAGGTGGCAAGCAATGAGCATGATTGATTTTCTATTGGATTATGGCACCATTATAGTTGATTTGGAAGAGATTCTTGGACATTTACTTGTGGATTTTATATGTTGATTAATGATTGAGATCTTATCTATAATTTCATCATACCTAATGGAGCTGTTTCGTAGTATGACTTATAGAACATTATGTTGTGTTTTCATCAAATGCTTATCATGTTTGTATATATGAACATCCAAGGGTTGCATTGCATGCATTTTTTATGAGCTAATAATGCAAGAGTACAGTAGCACCGTGTGTTTTGCAGGTGCTTATGATATGTTGCGGCCCAGGTTGAGATAGCTAAATACATTATTTTACCCCTGTTATCAGGGAAGATTATCGAGACTATTGAAAATCTATCCTTGCATATTGAGATGCATAAAGGACCCCCAGATATAAGAGATCTGGAGCTGCCTATGTGGCTTAACCACTCAACATGGGTTCATCATTGTCAATGAGTCTATCCCTATATGCGATGTAGGATGGATCCTCGGACTTTATCAATCCAAAGCTACCAAAGTGACTTCTTATATAAGGAAGATCACTCAGCAGGATCAAGGTAGCTATAAGCTATTGAGGAATGTCGAGATGCCAAGCGTATTGAGATGTCTGATACATTGAGATGAGGATGCATAAACTTACTAGAGCATATTGAGATGCCAAAGATATATGACATGGAGCTACAAGTTCCTTCTCCAGTGATACTCGTTCAATGTACCAGTGAGTATCAAAGTTTGTATTATATGCATATAGGCGTTGCATTGTACACTTGTTTTATTATATAGATGTTGCATTGCACACGTGTTTTACTATATAGATGCTGCATTGTACACTTACTTTATTACATGATTTATATTGCATTATTAAGACATAAATGAAATTTGTTATTAGTAGTGGATTCTACATAAAAATACTCAATCAAATATTACATGTCTTTGCTATATTATTAATAGAAACATGCATTGATAAGAATATATTAAATAAAATAAAAAATTGTTATATTATTAATAGAAACATGCATTGGAAAAAACTATTGTTATATAGAAATACGTAATATTGTATTTTGAGGTGTATATTAGTATGATATGAATCTTATGTTTTGGTTATGTATGGCTTTTGAAACTTGTTTTATCGTTTATGGTTTTTGAGGTGTATATTAGTATGATACGAATCTTATGTTTTGGTTATGTATGGCTTTTGAAACTTGTTTTATCGCTTATGGTTTAATATTGTTATCTATATATATGTTATAAACTTTAGAATGTGGGGTTTATTTATGGATTTTTAAAGCTCACAAATTCATTAACATCTCGTAGGGAATGAGACATTGGAGAAGGTGTTCCAGTGATTTTTGTTGCTAAGATCAACTGTTTGCAGATTTTCTATTAGCAAAAGGGTATTAGATTGATTTGAGAGTCTAGACAATTGATGGCTTTGGGTACATTTTGATACAGTGATCCTTTTAGAATATGTGGATAGTTATTAGTTGGATATATGTTATTTGGTATAAAAATGGATTTTATTGCATGTGGATGTTATATTTTAACTATTCCTATTTGAAGGATTGAGGGTTGTCAAGGGAACAACAAATTAGTTGTGATACCTTGAACATTTGGGAGTGTTTTGTTTTATACTTTATAGGTGATGAACTTCTTCATACAGGGTACGTGTCTCCATGAGCCTTATTTAAGCAGCAATGTTGCTGGAATTTTGTTAAGGCGGTCCTCACATTTACTTCGATACTAAGAGGTAAACAGTGAAAAGGAAGTCATTGAACTGCCATGCATTGAGATATAATATCATTTGGGTTTGGGGCGTGAACAGGGCTGCAAGTTATCCGAAAAATGTTTGTATTCCGTCCGCATTCAATACAAAATAAGTTTATCCAGTCCATTTATAAAAATGTCCATTTATATTGGAAAGGACATGGGCCTATATTGATCTAATCCATTAAATATCCGATTTGTTTAAATATAACAATATATAGAATATAGAGTATAGACCGTTGGATTTAAAACTAATCCAACAGTCTTAATAAGTAATAACTAAAACCCTAAAAATACATAAACTCTTTACTTCATAATTGTTCTCTCCCCATCCATGGCAGTACCCACAAGTACTACCACAACTATGCTGCAGTGGCAAAAGTTCACACCCACCGCATAAGAGAAGATATGGTGTTTTGCTCCATCTGACATTGTTGTTAGGTCATACATCGGAGATTTTGGTGAGGATAGAGGTGGATTTGGGAAGACCGCACTAGCGACAGTGATGATGATATCTATGGAATTGCTTCTTCTTTTTTTCCCCAGATATCCAAAATCTGGATTATTTAAGTGAATAGGATAAGAATATAGTTTTTAAATATCCATTATTTATTGGATATGATACATATATGCTCATATCCAGTCCGTTTGCAGCCCTAGTGACAGAACCTCACCAAAAAATTGCGCCAAAAAGGGCTGTCAAACCATTTTATCCTGGTAACAGAGAGAGGATGTTAGTTGGTGGTCCTCATCTGCTATGTCATTGCCAATTTGCCATCATCGTCTGTCTGGCATGTCAAGAGAGAAAGAGAGCGTCTTGACTGAATGCAGACAAGAGAAACGTCTGTAAAAGCCTTAAACCTTGTTAAACAAACCGTGGGGCACTTGTGCTCACAGCCCCTGTAACTGTATGTATCTGCCTTTCAATCTTTGAAACTCGTAGGAAGAAACATAAAAATACTGAAGGAAACATTTCTATTCCTTGTAGAAGTTGTGAATACGATTGGCCAACTTGGCCAATCTTCATGCACTGCCAGTTCCACGCCCAAGGAAGGTTGTGTTGGGTTGACAGTAACAGTCTATATCTTTCCAAACACACCAGAACTATTTATTCTAACCCTTCCAAGAAACCTTCCTAAGTGAAAAAAAATCGCGGGTCCAGGCCTGCCCATGCAAGTGAGAGGACATTGCATATTCTCCAAATAATACAGGCCTAAAACCATGAATTTTTATTCAACAAAACACACTTTGTCAGTACAATTAGAACTTCCTTTCATTCCTGAGAAGTTAAACTTGGCTTACAAATCCAACCAATGCTTATTGCCTCAATTACAAAATTCTTCCTTTAGGTCGTCAAAGCCAAATGGAGACATTATTTACAGGAAATCCATGTATATGTTATCATTTTGACTATTACACACCCTTTAAACTCTTCGGTGTGACCAGCAAATACCTCTGGAGTGCAAGCATCAAGACCCATGTGGTCTTCGTTATCTTCTCCTTGATCATGAGAAGCAAAGCTGAGCTCAGCACAGTCTTCAGAATTTGAGCATGTAATCCTTTGAAGAAGCCCGGTATCCCTTCTCTTCTCCAAATAGCACACAGTACACCTGACACAGTTTTGGGGCCTTGGGGTTGAGTTTCCTTGGTCCCATCATCATCTGGGTCAGCAGCCTGGATCATGACTTTACACCTGTCCAAACATTGTACATTGATTTGTTCAATGAATCGAAACCAAATTTCACCAGGGAACTAGAGAGAAATGACAAACTACCTAATAGCAGGATAGGTCAAGATGGTGGCTATGCTCTTTGAAACAGCCCCCAACACAAAGGCTGAAAATGCAGAAAGAGCTCCCTGGGACGATTCCCCACCCACCTTGTTGCTTTGTTGCCCCTTCAGAAGTCTTTGTTTCAGCTGATCAAAGACAGTGTACTGCAGCAAATGATACATTCATCTTAGTTTATCTTCATTTTACAACTGAAAACCCCTTTCGTTACAATGGCTAAATATATGGTTTCAACTTCTAACGATTATAGTTACCATCTATTAAACAGATTATCTGTACATTGCATATGAAGGGGGAATATTATGATTGGTCCATCCTAAGGAGATCTTCCTCATAAAAAATCAATTGCAACAGATGATCATAATCATTCAATCTATCAATATATTTTGGAGTCTGAAATATAAAAGGGCAACCTGTGTACAGAAATATTTTTGAATGTTGAGTGGTTACAATCACACTCTTAAATTGATTATTGACTAAATATATCTCCTAGGAGGAATCCATCATCCAGGTCCCAGCATATATGCGGCATGTTGAGATTTTCAAACTAGAAGACATGGTCAAATACCTGAATAGAGGGGTTCGAGGTCAAAAGAAGGGATATGCCAAGGCCATCGAATGCCTCGCTCCAGGTGCCCTCTGAAAGGGTTTTCCAAAGCCCTTTGGATTTCCCAAAGGCACTTGTCTGCATCCTTGATGACGCTGTATCCAGGGGCTATACAGTAAAACCACAAGTTAGAAAAACAAATGATATAGAAGAAATTGTGAATAGATAAAATCTAATAGATGGCCGATTTGGTGGAGATCAATATTAAATGGCACTAGTCCCTGATTCGAGTTACAAGATACACCATCATGGGTCTCATATTCCACAAAATTTGAGCTCTGTATTAGGCCGAGCTAGTGCAGTTCAACAACCATGATTTGTGGGATACCCAATAGTAACATCTTAGATTCTAGTACTCAAGAAATAGGAAGAATTGCCAACCAGATCCGGAAAGGACTTTGCACAAAATATAACTTACTTGTGTCACTATGACAGTGCAAGCCCCAGCAGCGGCAGCAACAATCAAGTTTGCTTTTGTTCCAATGGTTTTGGTTCCACTCTTCCTCAGATACAGTCTTTTGAAGTAGCTGTACCCATAGAAGTACACAAACTGTGATATGAAAGATTGCAGGTTCTTGGTCCCAATCCCCTGGTACAACGAAAGAACCTGACCTTTTGAAATTGCTTCCCATAAAACATCTGAGAGGTTCCTACATAAGCCAAAGCAAATGAAATCAAATAAACCATTTTCCATGGATAATAGTTGCCTTGACTGATCTTTAATTCCATCAGTATAGTATAACTTTTAATATTATAACCCATCAAGAGGTGACCCCACAAATTGAGCAATTCAGATTGATGAGAGATGGTGGGCCACATCCAATGCTTTCAGTATAAAAAGTATCATCCTCAATGCCCCAGGCAGCATCATCTATCCGTCTACTCAATTGATGATGCAAACTGAAGAAGAGAAAAGAATATAACTCCCCAAAGAGAACAAACCAGATATGTGATCAGGAATGTCAATAATAGAATCCTACATGAGTGCAAAGTACCTTCCATCAAGTATGTCATTCTCCACAATAAGAAACCATATACTGAGAGAATTGTCTGCAACCAGAATAGGCCAAAGAAAGAGCATATGCAGGGAAGCCTAAAGGGTAGATTTCACCTGATTGGATCCTGAAGAAACTCATAAGTAATTTTAAAAGGAAAGATCACACCTGATTGGATCCCGAAAAAGCTCAGAGGGTAGGTTGCACCTGATTGGAAGGAGACACAACGATCATTGACCAAAGGCTAAATGGCAAGCCTAACACATCCCCATGGCAATGTAAGCAAAATATTAAAGACTTCTGTTTTTTGTTTCCCATCTCTGGGGCATTGCTATTAGATATGTAAATAGAAAGGCCAACAGGGCGGCCCATGTAGTGGCAAAGAAGGGAGATGATGAAACAAGCCTTCTCCTTGGATTTCTACCTTTCCAAAGTGGCTAGAGGAAGTTGTTCAAACTAATGAAAGGACCTGATCAAGTGCCCATTTTCTTCGTTAATGAATACATTATTATTACCAAAAAGAAAACATCCACTCACACCGGCCCAGATTGCCAAGAGAACTCCCAAGTCTAACTTCAAAATAGTCCAATCTAGACGCAGTATCCGAACTAATATCATCAATATCAATCAACATAGTTAAATAATTCATGTAGTCCATTTTTGTTCATTTCCTTCTACCCATCATTGACACTGTCTTTTGATCCTGCGCAATTCAAACTAAAACAATCATTTTCTTCCTCTGTCACCTGTTTTATCCTGTCTCATTTTCTCATTCTTCCTTCTCAAAGCCTAACATCCATTAAATAATCAGTTTAAAGGAAGAGAGTCAGATCATCTGTTCATTGTACATTCTGATCCAAAGGATCACCAATATCCAGAACTTTTCCATCATCATCCCCATAGGTGATGAATTCCCTTGTTCAAATATTTTCATATGAGATCCATAAAAATACAAAGTTAAGTCAGTAGAAATGTATCTTCAACAAATATGTTAGGGCATTTCTCAGAATCCAGCTGACTGACATTCTGACCCTGCCAACCTTTTTGAACTCTCAATCAAATTCATTCATTAGAAATAATTTTGAAAGGAAATATCTCAATATAAAAGGTTCCCAAGATAACAAAAGGGAATAAACCATCTCTTAAAAAAGTTACATATTTCAGCCTTTTATAAATGGAAATTCTTTTCACTTCTTCTTCTTCTTCTTCTTCTTTTGTTGAAGAAAGAATTTGATCATTGTTTCTCCTTTCCCTGTGATCTAGTTCCCCTCTGTGGGTCTGCACAAATAAAAATCTTCTAACAGGATCTTGTTTTTCAACTTTAACCAGCCATTGCAAAAACTCTGTTTTTTGAATTCATCACTAGAACTATTGTAACCCCAGACATAGAAACCATATGCAAATCGGTACCGAAAATGATAATACTGCCAACCCAAATTATCCCCATAGATTCAAAGATCACTGAAGTGCACAACAAACAAAAACATACCGATCAATATATATATATATATATATATATAAGAAAGTAATATGCTACAAATCAATAATATATATTTTTGCAGTAACAACACATGGATTCTAAATCATGTAAGGCAAAGCACCTTACTTCAGAAAGGTATATAAATGATTTTTTCAATTTAACCATACTTTGTGTAGGAGGAGGAGCAAGGAAGCTGAGGTGACGAGGAAAAGGTTTTGAAGTCTCACTTCTTTAAGGGACTCAGCATGGACATCGAGAGCAGCCCAACATGTCTGCCTTAGACATCTTGAGAGAAACAATTGGGGCCTATGGGACACTGCTAAACATCAAACAGAAAGACGGTAGAAAGTTATGCGGCACACCCATGCATAAAAAGTGCAAGTGCAAGCCCAGCCCAACTACATCACAATAAAGACGAATCCTGGCTCCACAAAATCCATAGAAGTCTTTTCCATATCCATAAAAATCTTTCTCATACTTTTTACTATACGCACACACACACACACACACACACACACACACACATACACACATACATACATAAATACATGTGCAAGAAAGAATTCTACGCACTGTTTTCACAATAGAGAAAGACAACAATCATTCTGTATGAGTTTACTGTTTAAAAACATTGAAAACACCAATAAGAAATGTCTTTTATACTCAACAACAACAACAAACAGCCTTATCCCAACTATTTGGAGTCGGCTACACGAATCCTGTTCCGCCATTCCGCTCTGT
>JAOXJP010210416.1:0-11887 GCA_025762735.1 Platanus orientalis
GAATTTTCCTTTTAATTTTAGTGGTATTCGTTTATCACACAACACTCCAGAAGCACCTCTCCACTTCAACCATCCTGTTCAAAACCCACCTCCATACACCTCCATAATCTTCCATCTTCATCAATCTTCATCCCCTTCAATTCATAGAGCCCCATACACCAGCCAGCCACTCATTTACTTACTCCCTTGTTTTCTTTTATTACATAACACCTCCCCATATATTCCATATCAATTGGCTGGTCCAATACCCCAGAAAATTCTTTAAAAATTTTCAAGAAAACCCATCAACCTGCTGCCCAGAATTTTCCAGCAATCTAACCTTGGTATAATGTTAAGTTTTTTGCATTCTTTTGGACTCTTGAGTCCTTGGAAAGCAGCTAGTGACTTTTTATTAAAACCCTTCTCCTTTTGCACACGATTTCATATATAGTACCATGATATCCTTGTAGCTAAATGGAAGAAATCTGAAGAGGCCTAATGCTTCTTACATAAGAGTGCTTACAAAGTGTTTGAAAAAAAGACTGAGTGCTGGTTGGAATACATATTACTTGTACTGAGTGGAGCTGAATGTGTTTACATCACTTATGTTGTTTGGTGGACTGAGGTATTATTTTGAGCTTCCACATCCTAAACACTTGCTTATGTCTAGGTATAACCCTTCCTACTGTTGACAGTAAATTAACCAACTGTCCCAAAACCTTATGGTGTTAGGAGATACACAAATTAATATACTTCAACACCCCCCAGGAGGAACACTGTTCTCTCCTGGAAACATACTTAGGGAGCTAGGCACAGGTCCACACAATGCATACACATGCACACAATACTACATCTAGGAAAATACTTCCACCGGGATTTAAACTCACGACTAAACCTGCTTTGAAACCATGTTAACAGTAAATTAACCAACTCTTCCAAAACCTTAAGGTGTTAGGAGATGCACAAATTAATATACTCAACACCTACTTAGCCTCTTTATACCCTTAAAATCATATCCATACTTAACCCATAAGTGTTGTCAATCCTTCACATAACCCAACCCCACTACTTTGCTTCTTCCTTCTAGTAGGTTTACATAAATTGAAGGCTTTTCTAGTTCCTAGCAATGAAGGTAGATTAATAACTTAAGCATTTAAGTAGTTGATCTCATAATTTTATATGTTTTTTGCTTGATTATTTTCATTACTAGTTTCTCTTTTTTACACTTACTTGCACTTCATTTAAGTAGGAATCTAGTTTATCATTTGACTTGCTAAAATATTTAACTTTGGATCTCTTTACACTCCACATTCCACACATCTCATGCATGCTACATCACAATTATTCCCAATTTCGAAACCCTCCATTAAACTAGCTTAGAAAGCCTTGGATAACAATGCACCCAAAATCTCTATAACCACCAGAAACAAAAAAGGAACAAAGGGTCGCCCTGGCATAAGCCTTTGAAGCTATGGAAATAGTCCACTAAAGAGCCATTTAGAAGAATAGAGAAAGAGGCCAAACCGTAACATTTATACATCTAATTCCTTTAACGAACAACAAATATTCTTTGAAGCATATAATCTAAAAATTTCTAATTCCTTTAGTCATAGGCCTTTTCCATATCCAATTTACAAAGGACACCCCCATTATGTGTCTCTATGTGTTCCTCCATGTTCCCTCTCATGTGTCTACATGTGTGGACCCTACCAAGGCTATGTGTGGCCCCACGCATATCTAATGTCATCATCACCTTTCCTCTTCATATATTCTTCTCACAATAATCCCACGTCATCCCCAATGGATGACCTTCAAGTGGTAGGCCAATGCTGCCACCTAATGTCCCATTGGTTTGGTCTTCTTAGAGTCTTTAATTCTAAATCAATAAAGTTTTGTAAAAAGAAAGCTACTGATAGACATTGGAGCAAAGTGGGGTCCACACATGGCCTTGTTGGTGTCCACACATGAAGACACGAAAAGAGGAACATGGAAGACACATGATGGAATCTTTATTGAGTTAGTTTACTATTTTAGTTAATCTTTCATGAGTTATTAGAATCTACGATATAAGGGTTATTTTAATTTTTGTTTTTGGGTATTTTTGTAATAAGACATTGTCTTATTACCGATGGTATTTTAGTAATTTTAGAGAGTCAACTAGTCAAAGTATGGTCCTCTTAGAATGTTGGTCGAAATCCTCTAGAAGGGTTTGATTTTGGTACTCTCTGTTTTTAAAAAGTCAAGTTTTTAATAGTTTTGAGTATAAGAAAGTTTAAGGTAACAAGTAAACTAGTAGTTTTGGAGTTTCTAATTTGATTTCTTACCATTTTCATGAGTTTGTAAGCCTATATAGGGTTTCACATTTTTGTATTGGAATGATAGAATTAATAAAAATTGCAGTTCATTTCTTATTCTCTATGATTGGAACTCCTTCTCTTCTTCAAGTTTTTGATGTCTACACTTGAACCCATGGATGATGATGTTTAAGGGCTTGTGAGGTAAGTGATTACCCACATATAGGTACTTCTATCTCCTTCTCCTTCTTCTTCGTCTCCTTCTTATTCTCTCTTGTTCTTTATTGTTCCATTTTTTTTGGTTTCTTGAATTAAGTGTGTGTAGCCGGAGTTTTTATATAATTTCATATAGCTAGAAATCTCATAATGACCTGAAATTTGGTATACGTATTCTTCATATACGTTAGAATTACCCCGTCAAATTTCAGAACTTTTTGATGCATGACCAAAGGTATTTTGGTAATTTGGAGTTTCTACCAAAAAATTACATAATTGCACTTTTGGGTTTCTTAATTTTCTTTTCTCCGTCTTTTCTTGTTTCAACTCTTTCAAACCCCCCTCTAATTATGTGTCTTCTTCTATTTTCATTAAATCTTGATTACTTAAAATGTGTTTAAAGTTCAATTCTTGGTTTTTTAACCTTATTCTTATTTCCGCTACATATCTTGGGTTTTATTGAGATTTTTTGCTATAATTCTACATCAAATTTGGTATCATCTCCATTGTGTTACATCAATTTTGGTATCAAAGTCAGGTTCCCACTAGTTCTCGCTTAGTTGGAGTCCTTGGGAATATAAAGACTAGTTACAATTTATTGTTTTATTATTTAAGGCATTCATGGGATTGTGATGTAGCATGCATATAGGGTAGTGAGTGTGTGCATAGGAAATAAAAATAAAATTACTAAAGTAATGAAGAAAAATAAACAAGATTCCTACTTACAAGTTTACATGCTAATTCAAATAGCTCTTAAAATAAGCTCAGCATGTAATAGAGGAATTAGGGCTTACAGAAAAAAAAAAATTAAAGACCTAGCTAATATGCTTGATTATTGAATCAAATTAGGGATATAGAAAATTTAAACAAGACCTAAACAAAAATATATTATGGCTGAAATTTCCTAAAAGTACCTAAATTAGTCTAAAATCAAGGGAAATAACTCAAATAACTCTAGGGATGGTCTGAGAAGCCTAAAGATGAGTTTAATAATATATTTAAACAATGATAATATTTTATGGGTAATCTATTTAGGCCAGGAAATTGAAAACTCAAATCCAGGCCATATGCCACAACATGCCAAAAGTCACTACTTTTAGAAATTTGAAAGTAGATCCAGAAGAGAAACCAATACCCGATTTTAATGTAGAGCACATCTGTAATGTATTTAGGAATGATTGTGATCAAATTACAGGATCAAAGTGGCATCGAAGTGGAGTTTCAAAATTTCCCAAAAATCAACTCTCTGTTCCAATATTGTCACCATCCTTGGAAAGCCCTGCTTGGGGTTTTGTGAATTTTGATTTTTTTAAGAACCCACCCTATAAGATCGTCCAAGAGTCCTAAAAAACCTGGAGAAAACCCTCTTTGCAAAACTCTAGCCATTAGAGAGGAGGAAGTGATCTTGTGAAATCACTCTCAGGACTGATGTGCCACCTTCCTGGAGACAACCCAAGCTTGGGTTTTGAAGTGCCGAAGCCTTAGGACTTGAGTCCTCTCCCTCTAGTGTCACCTAGGGGTTTAGAATATCCTAGGGAAGGCTGATTTCCCAAAGCCTATAGCTTCTTCAAGTAGAAGCCAATCTTGTGTGGGGTGACTTGGCACTGTATTCATGCCTAGGACTTTGGAAACAGCCTGTGATGTCCTCAGTTCAGAAAACAATGGTGGGAGAAGTATGTAGAGGTTGTCACCTAGCTCTTGAAGATCTCCTGGAGGTGCCTGATCAACCAAAACCCTGGTATCCAATTGTTGGTGTTTTCAGCAACAGTAACATAAAAAAAATTAAAGAAAATATTAAAAGAAGAAGAAGATAGAAACCTTTAACCCAAGGGGAGGGAGTGGCCTCCACCATTAACGTTAAACTAAGTGGGTGCCTAGTCCCATTCCAGGGTTTTGGGTCTCCATCCTGCAAACACAATAAAGAAGAAGAGTCATAGTCGTTAATTCAAAAACTGGATTTATTGCACGAGAAATAAGTCTGGTCGTGGGTTCTATAAATAGAGTCCCACGGCTAGGGCCGTTTACATAAAATAGAAAATAAACTAAAATACCCTCATGTCTACAACCCTTAGGACAAAAACACCCCCTAACTACAAATAATAACAAAAATGCCCTCAAACAACTACTAAAGACTAAAATACCCTTGCAAACATGTGTCCCCCTCTAACAAGAGACATAAATAAACTAAAATAACAAAATACAACTCTACTGGAGCCACAATATGGGCACATCTCTCTTGCACCTCCTCTGGTACACTCATCAGATTGACAGTGCATGGGATCATTGAAGAGAATTTTACATAGGAGCTGTTTAAGGTTTTGTATGAAAGGGTGCTTCTCTATGGGATTTGTATGAATGCTATTCATCAAGGAGTATATTTGTTGCTGGTTAATCTACATGGTTGCTTCCCACTTTTTATTATCGTTGCTGATTGATACACTAATTGCATCTCTGGATTTGTTCATCTAGCTGTGGTAATACCTAGGAGGATTTATTGTTTGAAGCTTTTATACTGGCTGACATATTGTTCTGAGCTACCATTACACCAGCACCACTTTGGGACTTATATTCTGTTCATTGAAGCATACTTTAAACTCCTATAACAGCCCGCTAACTGTTCAATACCTTTCCACTGTTTTCCCACATCTTTATCCCTATTGAAACCCTGTATTGCAGCCTTTAAAAACACCCAGTTAGTTTAGTTGAATCCCTTCTTTTAAAATCCTATCTCAGTTTCCTGTTTCTCTTTTATTTCAGCCTGTATTTCCCCTATTTGTATTTCCATTCCTGTTGGGCTTACTTTTCATATTATAAATCTGTTTAATGATGGACTTGTGATTATGAAAGGGTAACCACACTGTTATAACATAATCAGCACATTAAGAGGCTTAGATACACTCTCGGATTGAAGGTATAAACTCCCATAATTCTGTTTTGGAGCATCCCTTTGCTTAACAGAAGCTTAACCTATTCGGGTACTATTATAAACCTTTTGAGCCTTCTATAGAAGTCCAGTTCTGTTGTCATTTTGCTCTCACCCAGAACCCATATAACTTGCTAGTATTGGCACCAGATTTGAGTGACCACTCACTGTTTGAGTAATTACCTGAGTGATAAGCTATCATAGCTCTCTTGTGGACTCATTACCCACAGAAACAACCCTTCCAAGGCTGGTGCTACATCAAATTTGGGCTGATTACACAGTGATTTCATTCTGAATAAACCACAATTCTGCTGCTCATCACCTCACCACAGATCTGGTACTGATTACACTCGTATTTGTTGCCCAAGTTCTACTAAAGTGTTATTTCTCAGAGACCTATCTGCACGGTTGTTCATTTAGCATTTGAATTTTTGCTGCCAGAGCTCGTACAGAAACCTAATGCTTGCTGTCTGGCACTACTAAAGGTGGTCTTGTCTTGCCACAGTTGAAATTCTTTGGGTAAGTATTTAGCCATGATCGGTTACTCTTTAGTTAAATGATGTTAGATCAATGGGTTTCACAATCACGTATCCCTTCACTTTCCCTCATGGAAAGCGTATTGTGATCATATTTAGCGACCAATATGAGACCAATTATATTTCATATGATATGGCTGAGAGATTTCGCTACACATCCTAAAACAAGATCATTATATTATCATAGGGATGGTCTCTTTGTTATCCAATTTGGGAATGAATGAGACTATATTGATAGTGCTGAATGTTGTTTTTATGAGCCCAAATCAAAGGATTACCAAATAATCCTAGGAAAAAAAATGGTTGGATGAGAGGGAGGCTACCTTTAATTAGACCATTAATGTACTACGGATTTGTGATGGGGGAGTTTACTATAACTTCCAAGTAAGGTCTCTTGATGTGGTACAAGCTAATGAAGACTTGTCAGATAAGATTCTAGCATACTTTGGCAAGTGTCAATGTGAGAAGTGAAGAGGTTGATGGTTCTAAGTCTGAGGTTGTGATACATAATGATGAGATATCAAGTGTGGAAGAAAAGTTAGAGGTGGAAGTACAAGACACTGAATAACAGCTTACAGATGTAGACACTAATGTGGAGTCTATTGAAATGACTTGTGATGAGTCACTTGAGGAGCAAGTTATAAGCATCGATGGTTGCTTTATTGCTATCCTAGTTTGTGTCCAACCACCTAATGCAGTTCTAGCTCCAATTCAGAGCGAAATTCAAACCATCTTTGTAGACACACCAGTTTAAGATTTTGTGATGATTTTCGAGATTGTTGCGTCAGTTCATGTTCATCTAGAAGAGTGTTATGAGATCTTCTCATTATCAGCTACTTATCAAACAGATGATGTGAACTATGAGATCTACCCCATGTCAGACACTTGTAAGAAGATGGGACTATATAATTTTATTGTTGGAGATTTTGTTATGTATTTCTGTTGTTCAAGGTTCCCCATGATATTGATCATTTCTCTTTATAAAACTCGAGGTTGAGTTTTTTTGAGCAAGGGGGGTTTGATGCGGATATTGGTGCAAAGTAGGGCCCACACATGGCCTTGATGGGGTCCACGCATGAAAACACACAAGGAAGAGCATGGAATACACATGGAGACACATGATAGAGTCTTTGTTGAGTTAGTTTATTGTTTTAGTTCATTATTTATTAGAGTTTAGGACATGAGGGTCATTTTAAGTTTTGTTTTTGGGTATTTCATGAGTTATTAGAATCTAGGACATGGGGGTTATTTTAATTTTTGTTTTTAGGTATTTTTGTAATAGGGCATTATTGACAATTGTATTTTAGTAATTTTAGAGAACCAACAAATCAAAGTGGGGCCCTCTTAGAATGCTGGTTGAAATCTTCTAGAAGGACTTGATTTTGACACTTTTTGTTTTTAGAAAGTCAAGTTTTTAGTAATTTTGAGTTTAGGAAAATCTTAGGTAGTAAGTAAACTGGTAGTTTTGGAATTTTTAATTTGGTTTCTTGCTATTTTCATGAATTTGTAAACCTATATATAGGGCTGCATGTGTTTGTATTGGAATGATGGAATTAATAAAAATTTTGGTTGGTTTCTTGTTCTCCATGAGTAGAACTCCTCTTCTTCAAGTTCTTGGTGCCTAAACTTGAACCCATGGATAGTGATGTCCAAGGGCTTGTGAGGGAGGTGATTGCTCACACACATGTACTTCTTTCTCTATCTCCTTCATCTTCTTCTTCTTCTTCTTCTTCTTCTTCTTCTTTTCTTTTCTTTTACTTCCTACTTCTTGTTTTGTTCTCTGCAACACCTTTTCCATCATTTGATTAAAGCCTCGTACCAGAGAATTACTCCTTTACTGTGTTTTGGATCAATAAGCCCAACCCCATCTACTCCAAGCCCGTGCTTGCATCAAAGTTTAATTTAAGAGTGACATTATGTCTAAAACCTATAGCTACACATGTAACCAAACCCTACTCTCGGAAGCGTTGGATCTCTGACCATATCCCATTATATTAGTCCTAACCTCCCATTAAATATGTGCAATAGCAACATGCTTATAACCCATTAAAATTCCTGGAGGCCAGATTTGGTAAGACAACTTAGAGAGTGGCTAAAGTTGGAATGATATTAGGACTGACACATCAGCACAGAAAAAGTGAAATACACTTTTTGGAGGGATTTTTTCACTTTTTGGTCTCCAGCACAAGCAAAACCAATAAACAGAGTATTAGATCAATAAAAAAAGAAGAAAGAGCAAGAAGAAACCTTTAACCCAAGGGGAGGGAGTGGCTTCCACCACTAGCGTTAAACTAGGGGAGAGCCTAGACCCATTCCAGGGTTTCGGGTTTCTTCAACCTTTGACAATAAGGAGAGGAAGAAGCCATTAACGAAATAGGGGAGTTTTTTTTATTCAATATTCGATCCCTTTCAAAAACCTTGGTTGTGGGCTCTTATAGAGTCCCACGATTAGGGTTGATTACAAATTAGAAACCAATTTAAAATTAACGTCTTCCCTTATTTTTTTTATGACAAAATAACCCCAAATTAAAAAAAAAATTGCAAAAACATTCCTAAATAACTCTCAATGACAGAAATACCCTCACTACATGTAACATAAAATAAAAGAACATATAAAATAAAAACACTCTAATGAAATCATAACATGGGCACAACCCTCTTGCGTCGCCTCTAGTAGACTTGGAAGGCTGGAACTTGCGCTTGGACCTAATGTCCTCATCAATTAACCTTTGGATAGAACTTGTTAAATGCCTAATTGATCTCAGATTGATCCCTTTTAGACCAGGTGATGCAGCACAAGCCTATAGAAAGGTTATCAACCTGCTGGTAATAGCCCTAAGGAAACTACCAGTAATGAACTTTATTAATGTACCAACAACCCCAAGTCTAAAGGCAATAATAATGGTTGAAATCAGTAGGGTTCATGATGCTGGCCCCAGAATCTGCTGTGGTAAGCATTAGCAGCAAAACAGTGACTGGCTTATGGGCTGAATAGATCTGATTTCCAACAAAAACAGCAAGGCTAAACAGTATGCAAGGGGAGCTGTTCAGTTTAATAACAGCATGGTTTAGAGGGAATTTTTTAGCGGATTAAAGCAGGGTTTCAACAGTGATAAATCTGGACATATATATATAGACTGATAAAGGCTTCCTCAAGGACTGATTTTAGAACGACAACAAGGGTAATCTGGGGCTGTTAACAGATTGTAAATCAGAGGAAGATAGGAGCTTAATATAGACTGTTTTATGGGGAAACAAAGTATTAGACAGGGAGTGTGTTGGAGTTTAGGAGCTGATGTATGTGTGCTATGGACTAAACAGCAAACAGTATGGGTCCAGGTTATGTTTGAGAACAGAGGTAAGTCAAGGCTATCTGCCTGAAGTTCTGGAACAGAAAACGGAGGCTAATTCTCAGAAGTTGGTGCTGAAACCAGTATCATTCTTTAACCACACGAGTAGATATTATAAGGGTTGTTTAGGTTCTGTTCTGATACAAGTATAGGCAGGTCAGAGATTTAATTTCAGGTTGAAGAATACCTAAGAATTGATTACCAGGGGTGCCACGGGATAGAAGTTTTAATGAAGAAGGATGTGATGACTACAACTTAAAGTGGGAGTGGTTTAATGAAGGGTTGAGGTTCTGGCAGCAAGTAATAACAGAAAAGAAGGAGGAAAAAAGCAAATGTAAGGATAGAAGATGAAAATAGTACCTGGCGTGGGTAATCACCTTCCTCACAAGCCCTTGGACATCACCATCCATGGGTTCAAGTTGAGGCACCAAAAACTTAAAGAAGAGGAGTTCCACTCATGGAGAGCAAGAAACCAACCAAAAATTTTATTAATTTCATCAGACTAATACAAGAACATATAGCTCTATATATAGATTCACAGAGTCATGAAAATAGCAAGAAACCAAATTATATACTACTAACTTACTTGCTACCTAAGACGTTTCTAAAGTCAAAACTACTAAAAACTTGACTTTCTAAAAACAAAAAGTGTCAAAATCAAGCCCTTCTAGAGGATTTTAACCAGCACTCTTAGAGGGCCCCACTTTGACTTGTCGACTCTTTAAAATTACTAAAATACCATTAACAATAATGCCTTATAGTATGATGTGTTGAAATGCCAGTTGACACATTACATTATCACATTTTGTATATCACATATTTTAATTGTTCACTAAAACCAATCAATGGCATACGAAATAGAATGACATATGTCAATTTATATAACAAAATTGATTCACTGTAACCCTAAAAATAGAAACTTTGAGGATATAATATCTAGTTTAAATACCAACATTGCCCCTGATAAAGAGCTTTCTTTTTATGGTAATTGGGGTAAAGGGTACATTACTTTTCTGGTGTATGGTACCATCCTGGTGGTCAGTCACCAAACAGATTGCATGACATCTATTACAACATATATTATTACTGAAATAAAAAATGTCTTAAATGCATACTTATATTAAGTAAATGATTTTTAAAACATACCTTATGAGTTATGACATATGAAATGTGATGCAGCACAAAGGGAAAGATACCAAAATTGATGTAACATAATTTTCCAAAAGTCTTAAAGAATTTAAAATAAAGGATGCAAAAGCAAAATAAATCAAGAATTCAAAGTTTAGAACTTCAAGTAGCCATGAAATAAGAGAAAACAGATAATGAAATAATAGAAATAAAGTTTAGAAGAATATAGAATGAAAAGAAAAAAAATGACCCAAAAGGGGTATTTCTTTAATTTTGAACAGAAAGTCCAAAAATTACCAAAATGCTCCTTTGACGCATCAGAATTTTATGAAATTTTTAAGGTATTTTCCGACATGTTCAATGGTTCTACAGTTAAAATTTCATGAAATTCTGATAAGTTTTGATAAGTTACATTGAAGAATTTCATAAACTTGAAGATGCTTTAATGAAGGTTTCAAGAGGGGGAACAAGAAGAAGAATAAGAAAAGAGAACGAAAAGAAAGAGAAGAGAATAAAAAAACTAAGAGAAAAATAGAAAAAGAAAGAGAGAGAGAGGGTGAGGGGTACTCACATATGCAACTTGGTGTACTACAACCCACATGGAGAAAAAGGGGAGCCTAAAAGATGGTGTCAACCCTTGGAGAGGAGAACATGTCAATAGCCACACTTTGGGAACACCCCAAATCTTCAAAAACTTTAATGATTCTTCACTATCAAATTATGAGGTAGGGGTACCTTTAAATAGGCTTACAACTTTAAACAATTTAAAACTTGCTAAAATTGGAAACATCTTAAAATCTTAAACTTGTCAGCCAAGTTAGAAAAAATCTTAAACTTGTCAGTCAAGTTAGAAAAAAATTTGGTTGGGTGAACCCGATGAAGCTTACAGTGTGAGGTCCGGAATTCAATTCTTTGGGAACTCAACTGATCTCTAAGTCCCGTGGAAGGATATTTGTACTCTTCGGTTCCTCTGAAGATCCAGTTTTTCATTTGGGTAGCAACTCTAGGTAAGATCTCTATAATTGATGTGCTTAAGAGAAAAGGTTTTATCATCACCAACTTTTGCAATCTGTGCAAGAAAGATGGGGAATCAGTGGATCACATTCTTTTGCATTGCCCCTTTTTCCTGGGAAGTTTGGATTGGGATTCTTAGGGACTTTGGGATTCGTTGGGTTCCCCTATGGGATCTGTGGTCTATCCTTATAGCATGGCAGGGCAATGCTTTTCCTACTTGTGGTAACCAGATTTGGAGGCTTGTCCCGGTGGTGGTATACTAGTCAATTTGGTTATAGTGAAATAGAAAGGTCTTTTAGGGGCATGCCAAACCTTCATTCCAGCTGTATAAAAGAGCTAAAGAGAAGATTTTTTATTGGGTTCATCTTTATAAAGGGTGTAGGGGTTTAAGGATGGGGGATCTTTCTAAGGATTGGAATTGGGTGATTGATTGTAACCCTTTTTAGT